>JAQZBX010013223.1:0-33550 GCA_029593785.1 Cabassous unicinctus | reverse complement strand
TGTATTTTCCCACTCCATTGATGTTGGACTTGGCCACGTGACTTGCTTGGTCAAAGAATATATATAGAAGTAGCAGTATGCTAGTTCTAGGCCAAGGCTTCAAGAAGCGTTGTCTGTGTCAGCTTATGTTCTTGCACTGCTGACATTGCCCACGAGAAAAATATGCCCCTTATAAGCTCTGGGCCAAGGGTAATGAAAGCCACATGGAGAAGACCTGTTGCAACCTGTTGTCTGAAACTGAGCCTAGCCGACCTGCAGCCTGAAACAGAACTGCCCCAGTTGACCTGTAGTGAGCCAGAAAAGTAAATGTTTGTTATTATAAGTTCTTGTGATTTGAGGTGGTTTGTTATGCAGCATTATCATGGCAACCGCTGACTAATATAGATCTCTAGCAAGATATGGGGCTAGCCTTTGACTAAGGTGTGGCCAATCAACTGCTTTTGACTGAGACCTTGGAACTTGAAGAAGAGACTAAGATGGGGGTCAGACAGATATTATCCTGGTGGCTATGACTGAGTTAGAGTAAGCAGCATGGTAGGGAGTGTTTGGGATGCCAAAGCCCTGCAGAGCCATGGTCAATGGCTAGAGTCAACTGTGCTGGTAGCAGGTGTTTAACCTTACTTAGTTAAGGCAGGGTCTTAACTATACATACTGCCCTTAGGGTCTGCCTAAACCTTGTTTGCCAGGCTTTCTATTGATTCTGTGAGCTACCCAATTTCCTTTGGGTAAATTCCTTTTCTGCTTGGGTTTACCAAAGATACATCTATTTTCAACCAAGGACCTTGATCAGTACACCATGAATTTGGAAGAAATCTGGTTCTCCCATGATTATATCCCCTTTATATGACCTCATAGTATACATAACACAGTCCTAGACTGTCTCATAATCCTCCTGTAGTAGTTTGATATTATTTATGAATTCCAAAAAAGATGTCAATTGTGTTTGTAAACTGGTCTGTTCCTCTGGGTGTGATACACTTTGATTGTATTAAATTAGAAGGTTTTATGTTTACTTGGATAAATCAAGATTAGGGCTTTGATTTGACTATGTCAGCAGGGCATGACTCAGGGTTGAGTCCCCACCCCCTTGGTGGGCTGATGGAAACAGACACTCGCTCAAGAAGATACTTGGAAGAAGACAGAAGAGCTCCATAGACACAGAAGAGAGAGATTTGCCAGTTTTGATCCTACAGCCCTGGGGAGAGACAAGCCATTCACTTGACAGTTTGCAGCCAAAGAGAAAAGAGCCTTAAGAGGAAGAAGGAAGGAGAGACAGACTAGGCAGAAGTTGCCCACCATCTTTCTTCAATATGTGGCAACAGACTTTGGTGAGGAAGTAACCTTGAGTTGCACTCTTTAGGGCCTTGTAACTGTGAGCTTTTACCCCAAATAAATACACTTTATAAAAGCCAACAGATTTATGGTACTTTGCATTAGCACCCCTTTGGCTGATAAATACACCTCCTAACATCTATACACCATGGAGCAGAGTGTTTCAGAGCTCTTCACTTACACAGCAGGGTTTGCTGATTTGGGGCACAACCCTTTCTTTTCACTCTGTTGCATCTCAGGGAATCCTTTCTAGTCTGGGGGAACTATTCTCCTTCCATGACTCTTCATTATCTTATGCCTATGCTGCTCCTCTCCACCACCTCTTCTCTCCTCTTCTACTGTCCTACCTTTTCTGAGCCACTTACCTTCCCTGAGACAATGAGCAGAGAGCATTGCTACTTGTTTGATTAAAGAGAAGAGGAAAATATTGGTTATTTTCTGTCCCTGCTGATTAGTATTCCTCAAATTTTCTAACCACACATGCAAAATTAAATATAACACTCTGCAGATTTGTGGAATTATCTCTAGGACTGCCAGTCAGTGCCCCGACAAGTCAAGTCACTATTCTGTACCTCAGTGTTCTCACTTGCAAATGGTGTTCCTGCTAACTCCCTAAGCTCAAGGCACAGTTTCAAGGATGAATTAAGAGATATGAAATTAATTTTAAGAAAAAAATAAAACAAAAAAAGATATCTGGAATTAGTAAATGAAAGCCTCAGGATTCAGATGAATGCTGGAATATTTTGTGTTGTCTGTAGCATTTCATTGTTGAATTTGTTGAAAAATATAATCACTGAGGAGAGGGCGAGGGAAATGAAGAATGAAAACAAAACCTCATATAAAAAGATAATAATGATGTTTCTCATCTCAAAATCATCTCCAAACTGCCTGTTTTCCTCCCATCAAGCAATTGATGGGCAATGAGACTGTGCTTATTTGCAGTTAAAGCTATTGCAATGTTGACAATTAAATGTACATGCGGAACAGAATAATGGAGCAATCCCATTTATCACCAGTGTTAGCCATTTTCACCACAGGGCACAAAGAATATGTGGGAGGGCTCTGCTGTCTGCACAATTTGCATGTAAAATGTGTCCTCTTTGCAGACTTAAGCACCTCGGTGGGGTAAGGAGTTTGCATCGGGTTGCAGTGGGTTTGAGAGGCACTGAAGAGTCACTCACTGCCAACTGCTCTGGCTTGGTCTCATCCCTTTCCTCCTCCATTTCTTTGATTTTCTGAAGAAATTGCTGAAATGGATGAGTCCTTTACTGTAGTCATCACTCTCAGGATAGGGAGTTTCTCACCTTCACAACTACTGGATTCAGAAATTTCTCCACCAATGACCTTGGAACTATAGCCCTTCAGCTTAGAGACTAATAATGGCCACAATGCAACACAATAGTGCAGAGAAAGTGTAGCAGGTGCTGGTGATGCCTTGCTCCTCAGCTTACCTGGGTTCATCAACAGCTATAAGAGACAGTTGCTATATGCCCCTCTAAACACCTATCTCTCTTTTGCTCTGCCTGAGAGCTTGCTTTAGTACTACACAGATTTGTTTCACTGCCACAGAACAACCTAGAAATGTGTGTGTGGAGTTAGCAATCCCCTGAGGACAATCCTCAAACAATGGAGTATCTCAACTAGTGGGGATGACTCAGTGGCTAAGTGCCCCAGCTTCCCAACTTCTAGTGCACTGGTTCTCAAAGTCTCGTCCCTGGACCAGCAGCATCAGCATTGCCTAGGAACTTTTGAGAAATGCAAATTCTTGGGCCCCACCCCAGACGTACTGAATTGGAAACTCTGGAGGTGGGGTCCAGCAATCTGTTTTTTTTTTTAAATAAAATTTTATTGAAGTATATCATTCACACATGCACATACATAAACAATAAGTGTATAGTAAAGGTTGTGAACTTACAAAACAAACATGCATAACATCATATAGGGCTCACATACATCACCCCACCACCAATATCTTGCATTGTTGTGAAATATTTGTTACAAACTATGAAAAAGCATCATGAAAATATCACTGCTAACTATAGCCCATATCTTATATTTGGTGTATTTCCCCCCCAATCCACCCAATTATTAACACCCTTTACTAGCATTGTATATTTGTTATAGTTCATGAAAGAACAGTCTCATATTTGTCCTATTAACCACAATCCATTTTCCACCACTGGATTCCCTGTGTTATACAGTCCCATGCTTTGTACAATCCATTCAAAGTGGACACAGTGGATCTTATTTTCATCACAGGCTTGTGCTGTCATCATCTCAGTCAATTGTAGAACGTTTTCATCACTACAAAAGGAAAAGTCCCGTACTCTCTTATACCCCCATATTGCTATCCCTTAGAATTGATATATGTTCTTTGCCATTGCTGCAAAAATATTACAATCACATCATCCATAAGTTACATTAGTTGTATTGTGTTTTAACAAGTCCTGCAGATGATTCTGCAGTACATTAAATTTGAGAACCGCTATTCTATTATGATGATTCTGAGCCAGCTCCCATATATTTTCTCAGAGGTTCTCCCTGAGTTGCTCACAGTAGTTATCTGGCCACTAACATGCCCTTTTATTTTTGAGCTTTTCTCCCTTCCCTGTCTCACTTTGACCACTTCTGCATTTGTACTTCTGAGGACCACCTCCCAAATTACTGCATTCAAACTCTTTTCTCAGGGTCCGTTTAAGAGAGATTATGAATGAAGATGGAAGAAAACCACCATCTGCTGAATGCCTACCATGTCTTAGGAAATTTACATGTATAATCCCATTTATTCCTCAGATGAAGAAACTAAGGCCCAGCAAGATTAGGTAGGTTGTCCAGAGTAAGATTTTAAATCCCTATTTTTCTCATTACAAAGCCACACATTGTCCAAACACACTGGCAACTGTAAAGCTAACCAACTAGGTTAGGAGCATGAGTTTTGGAGTTGCATATTTGCATGTTCAAAACCAGTTCTACCACTTGCTAATTATGTGACTTTGGGGAATTTTCTTCACCTCTCTGAATCTCAGTTTTCTCTCCTGTGCAAAGAAGATAATCATGCCCACCTCACAGTATTTATCATTCACCAAAGAATTCATAGCATTGTGTACACATGACACCATGATAGCTAAATATGACTTCATTTGATCTTTACAACATTTTGAGATATGCATCTAATTCATAGAAAGAGAATAGCCCACTTAGCTTTCCCAACTGTCTGGTTCCTGAAATCCTTCAAGCAATTCTTGCTCAGTACAATATTAGTGCATACAAACAATATTAGTGCTTACAAACATGCTTTTACATTTCATCAGGGATATTCTGGTGAGATAACTGCTGCTTTCTTGCTATCATGAGGAAAATAAAAATTTAGGAGAATCATGTGAATTTAGCAGGCAGCTGGGCAGGGCCTCACAGTGCCAGCATCTTAGGGTGCTCATGGTCCAGGTGGAGCAGCAGGAGTACCCTCAACATGGTCCTTTAGCCCTGCTGCTTACATCAACAGAACATGAGCCCAGGCCAGAGTGACAGGAGCTTTGAGCTGGAGGGACTGTCAAGATAATCTAGTCCAACCAGCCAATTTTATGGATGAGAAAGATGATGCCGAGGTGGTAAGAGATTTATCCAAGGTCATATTACTATTTAATGGGGGCTCAGAGCAAGCTCCAGCATAATGATGGTGAAGGTGGATCCAGGTGAGCACTATGTCCTCTAGTTCTTTGCTTGTATCCAGGTCATGAGCCTTGTTTCTGCTGTGTTGTAAGAGTTATCAAAAACCGGAACCCAGTAAACAGCAGATCTTTATTGTTGTGAAATAAGTTTTCTACCCACATTCTCACCTCTAAAATCATTCTAGTAAACAATTGGAATTCAAATGGACCAAAGAACCCAAAAATGTGAGCCTTAGAGTCTCCTGGTACAGACAAAACACCCTGTTTTAGTTTCCAAGGGACTCAAGCAAATACTATGCATTGGCTTAAACAATGGGAATTTATTTGCTCATGATTTTGAGGCTAAGAGAAAGTATAAATCAAGGCTTCATCAAGGCAGATGCTTTCTTCCCGAAGACTGTGGCATTCTGGGGCTGGCTGCTGGTGATCCTTGTTTCTTAGCTTGTCACATCGTAATGCATGTGGCGGCATCTCCTGGCCTCTCCCTTTTCTTCTGGGTTCCATTGGTATTCAGCTTTTGGCTGTTTCCTCTGTGGCTTCCTCTCTCTGTCTGAATTTCATTCTGCTTATAAAGGACTCCAGTAATAGGATTAAGATGCATCCTGATTGAGGTGGGCCACACCTTAACTGAAGTAACCTCATCAGAAGGTCCTACTTACAATGGGTTCACATCCACAGGAATGGATTAAGTTTAAGAACACGTTTTTCGGGGTACATACAGCTCCAAATCATCACACATCTAGTACTGATTCCTTCTCTATATGCCCAGAAATTCTTACTATGAAAAGCCAGTGAAGTTTGTGGCTTCTGCCTAGCTGTTCCCAGCCACTTGGGGACTTGGTAAATTCTCTAGAAGTTCCCCAAACTGAAGCGAAGGAAGTGACCTGAAGCCCAGCTGAGTCCTATCTCTCATCTTTATGCCCAGAGACTTTTGAGGGGATATCCAGTACCCAACTCTGAATGACTGGCTGGTTCCCACAACTGCCACGTCGCACATTGACGTATGCCCCACTCTCACCGCACCCCCTGCGGTTGTGCCAGCATTAGCCCTGCTGGTCACTTGCAAAGACTGAGCATGCATCTCCCCTCCTCAAGGCAGGCTTGGCCTAGGATAGGAAGGCACCAGCTGCTACAGAAAATGACAGAGCCCCTTGCCCAAGCTTAACCCAACCCCAGTTACCTTACTCAGTTCCTTGGACCTTGGGCAGTAAAAAAGTTTTCAAAATGTTCCCAGGGCTCATTTTACTTCAGTTGGTTTGTCAACACAAAATTAATTTGCTCTAAAGTAGTGTATAAGTACAGATTTGGAATTATTAACTTAGTAATGTGTTGAGTAATGTAGAAAAGATACTGAAAGTGTAAGGATTGTTAAAAAGTCTTACCTATAATTAAAGCCTCGGAAATTTCAGTAAAATTCAAAATATAGGCATATGTCTACTAACAAAGAGTAAAGAAATATTTCTATACAAAAATCAATTTGTATCAAATGCTATATATATCATCAGAAATCCAATCAGAGAGAGAGGTAAGGAGCTGTAAGGATGTACTTTAAGATATTAAGTAAGGGGGTGGAGTAGATCACAGTATAAAATATTATTAAATGCAAACTAAATAAGATGCATTTATGGCATCACCATTTATAAATCTGACCAATCCATTTTGAATCCATTTTTATTTCTTACCTGTAACTTCTCCTGGGAGTAATGAATTCCACAAATTTATTACCTGCTGTGTTAAGTAATACTCCCATCAAGCACACTGGGAAGCTGGCTCTTCCTGTCAGGGAAAGTAAGTGAACTTTCTGCCAGTTATTTCTGCTTATTAAGTGTGCCAGGACCATTTGTGAGGTGGAGGAATTTTATGACAAATTATGCCATTGTAATGCATCATTTTCATAAATTATGTTACTATGCAGATTTAGGAAGCCTGAGCAATTGGTATAATTTTATCTCATGGACACTTAATTGTATTTCCATCTTTGGAATGACTGCTAGAAAGTATAAAGCCAAATTTATCGCCCCTGTAGCTTGTGAGGAAGACTTCATTGTATTTATTTTTGTATTAGTCTCATTTCTGACCCTTCTTTGAATCTTTCTTTTATTTTTCCTTTTCTTTCTCATCTACTTTGAATCTGTTTTCTTGGTATATTATAGGCATGTATGTAAGCTTCAATAAGCCCTTTTTGAACACGAGACAAGGAGGTGACAGAAGAAACAGACAGATGTAGACAGAAGTACAGAGAGAGAGACATGAAGAAGAGACAGAGAGACGGGGACAGAGAGGGGTCTGGAGGTGAGACTTAGAATGATACAATGACTTTCCTGTGGGGCTTACGGAATTCCTCTCTCTACTCACCTCATAAATACAGCATTCTTTATTGATCCAAAGTTTCAAGTTTCACTTAATCAATTTCTGAATAATGACTAGCAAGCACTAAAATGCATTAATTACTCAACCAAATGACAAAGCCCATCGATAGCCCTATATATGCAGAATACAGGCCCCATATTCCAATGTATTTTTTTTTTATTATTAAGCTGGATTTCTTTAGATCCTGCTTTTTTTTTTTTCAGCTCTAGCAAATGATAACCCAACTAAGGCTTTGGAACTGCAGACCTTCACAAGGAGCTGTCCCAGTAACAAAATGAACTGTGGGCAGATAAGTTGCAGGGCAGGAGATAGGACTTGAAATAATAAAGCTATTTAGATGAAACTTTTTAGATGAAATATTATCTTCCTATCCCATTTGTTCCTCCTGTTGCTTACTGGGAATTTTTCCTGGCCACTTTCTTTCACAGCCTCCTCAGCCACACAGCTTAGATTCCTCTCTCTCCTTCAAGACTCTGTTCCAGTCCACCTCCCATTGGGTTCCCCCAGAAACTCAGTTTTGCCCACTTTATTATAGAGAGCAAGTTGGCCTTCTGCATCTTACTTGATTCCAGGCCTCCCTTTCTATACTCAAAGATTCATCAATTTGCAACAAACGTCATCTTAACTGGTCATGATTTTTGGCTGAAAACAACCGAAAATGACTTTGGCTAATCTAAGCAGAGAAGGAATTGTTTGGAAGGCCATGGTAGCACTCAGATTCAGAGGAGAATCTGCAGAAACAGGTTCAGAGAATGGCCAGGAGCCAAAGAAAGCTCCAGAGCCAAAGTAAGCTCAGTGGCCAAGAACACTGCCAGGGTCATGCCACACGAGTTTTTTTTTTAAAACAAGTACATAGATGCCATTTATTTGGTCCATAAGTACATTTTAGTTGTATTTGAGTTTTACAAAACATCAAATATAAATAACCTGAAACTGTGAAAATACACAAAAATTGGCTTCTTACACAGACACACCAGGCAGTACAAGCCATGTCCCTCTGGGCACCACTGGAGATGCACACTTGCTGTTGGTAATGGTGCTGCTACTATCTGCAATATCACAGCCACTGCATCCTTGATTCCATTACTGCAAATTGTCTCTGTCTTTGAATCTCAGGGAAGTGATACAATAGCACAAACTGTATTGGCCTAGTCTGGTTCATGTGACTGTGCTTCTGCTGTTAGAGAGTGGGAACAGGGAAACTCTTCCATCATTGTAGGGCCTGTCTCCTACCAAGAACCATACCATGGGGGGATTTCCCTCATTTGGAAGTTTACGTAGACCTTGGGTAGCCAAAAGGGGGGAAATGTTCTGTAAAGTCTTCTGCTCCGGGCTCCACCATTTAGCATCACATGGTATCCTGTCCTCTGTTTGAGGCCAGATGTCACTGGGAGGTTTTAAGGAGCAGAGGGGCATGGTCTGACATATTTAATAGGATTGTTCTGGCTTTTGTATTGAGAATAGACTGTAGGGGCACAGGGGCAAAATCAGGGAGACCAGTTGGTCTTTTTTAGGTCTAAGACCTAAAAGAGGTCTTTGATCTTGAAATTCTTCTGGGGAAGGGCATCCTATTAATCCTTTGGGATTTCTAACAGTGACACTTTCCTTCGTACTCCTATTCTCCTTCTCTTCTTTGATTTTTCCTTGGCCTTCAGAAATGCTGTGCTCCATTTAAAAATAACCTCTTTTAATCTGCTTTCATTTGGATTTGGTAATTTCCATGCTTTTTTGGCAGGTTACAAGTCTGGCCCTAGGAATCAGTGTCAGACAAATCCCATAAGCCTGCCACCTTGGATATTGACCAAGAAGGTGAAATGGAGCCTTCAGCATCAACTTAGCCAGCCCAGAAGCAGATCATCCTCTATAAATGAACATGAAGAGTAATCAATTTAGAAATATGTGGTTTCCCTCTACTTAAGTGCTTATACATTTAGTATATAGAATCCCTAGCTCAGCAATGGATTTGAGAGCCTCTTATTTCAGACATTTTAAAACAGCCAAATTACTTGTGAGTTATTTTTTGAGTAATATTCAACCCAATATATTCTTTAGGAACATTTAAACTTTGAATCCCTTGGCTGACTTCCCACTTTTTGGTCTTCATTTATCTTTCTATGCATTGACAGAACAAATATTAATTGACTTGACTTCTCACAAACTCAGTTTTATCTCCCAGTCCTGGCTCGGCTTATGGTATTAATTCTCTTTATGGTATTAATCCTTCCATTTGCTGAATTTGCCTATTCCCTGGATGGTTAGAAATACGGCCTCTGAGAAAAAGTCAGAGCCTTTTACGTTAGCTTAGTGCTCTCCAGGTTTAGATGCTCAATGAATTTAATCCCCTTGAACTTTTATCTTGAAAGCCATCTGGAGAGAAGTGGACGAGGAGCCAGTGGCCCTTAAATTGTGGGTGTTTTAAAAAATTTTTCTCCTTTATTTCCTTCTGACTACAGCTCTTTCCCACTGTTTCTGTTTAAGAAACTATTTCTTTAGGTGGCACAGTTCTATATGTACTTTAGTTGCAATGAAATAATGGAGCTTGGGAATGGAACGTATAGAGAAGGGAGTTCCTGTTTGGTTTTTTTTTTCCAGGATCTTTCTTAAACGTGTTTTCTTTAAATCAATTTTATTGATATATATTAGTAAAGCATAAATTCATCTGAAGTGTACAATCAATGACATTTGATATAGTCACATAGTTGTACATTTATTACTTCAATCATTATTAGAGCATCTTCATTATTCCAATTATAATAAAAAACAAAAAAACCCCAAACGAACAAACAAGAAAACATCACCTCTCCATCTCTCTGTGCTTCCCTGCCCTACATAGCTGCTATTCTGTTTCTGTCTTTCTAGTTTTATTGTGTTTATATTTTGTAAAAACAGTCATATATGCAATATTACTCATATTTGGATTCCACATGTGGTTTCACTATGTTCCTGTATTGGTTTTTTGATAAATAGTTGATTGGATTTGATATTTTTTCTTGCACTTGCAATGCTTTGGTAATATTTTTCTTAGGTGGACCCTACTTTTTTAGTGACAAGAGAGAGTGTGAGGGAAGAAGCTTCAATTGTTTGGGAGCAAAGGAAAGAGGACGCTAAACAATGACTTTGAAACCTCTGTGTGTGAACCTGGAAGAAGTAGAGACTATATGCAGGACGCACTTTTGCCAGAGTGAGTTTCTAAAAAAAACTGTCATGAAGGAAATTTCGTTTCCCTTTTTTGGCTACATTTTTATGTGAGAGTATAGCATAAAAAGCAATCATGCATATGATCTTTGATATTTACAAAAAAAAATTATAAAATCAATATAATAATTTAAAATAATAAAATGTTGCTCAAATTTCTGTAAAAATTCATCAATATATTTTATATATTTATTACAAAAGGGCCCTACAGTACTATAAAACATATATGATAAATAAAATTGTAATCAACTGCTTCATAAATGACCAAGAGCATGTTAAGTAATTAGTGTTGGACAAGAGGAGGAACATCTCACAAGGACAGAGTTGCGGTTAAAGTAGAGGCAAAGTGTGGGGATGAGGGAGCAGGGAATGAAAGCGTTTCCTTCTCCCTGGCCCCTTTCTGTCTTCTGTGCAGTAGCAGAGGAGGTGGTGAGACAGGGAGCTTGAGAAGGTGGGGAAAGTTTAGAAATTACTGATGTGGGGAATGAGAATGGGACACATAGAAGGATTGCAATGCACCATGGAAAGTTGAAGGCTTTTGATTTTATGCTCCCCTCAGCCCTGCTAAATGTCTCTGTGTGTGTGTGTGTGTGTGTGTGTGTGTGTGTGTGTGTGTGTGTGTGTGAGATTCTCTCTAGTGGTCCTGATGCAGACATGGAAACGGTGGTCAGCAGCATTGAGTCAAGCTGGAGATTTGTTGAATAAGTGTGGCAGACCCTTAAAAGTCTCTTCTCAGGTAAAACATTCAAAGATGATTCAAGGCAAGTTGCAGTATTGGGCCAATTCACAGTGCCAAGAATTTTGTTGATATGATATGATATGAGAGTACTTCACTTTCTGTTAGAAAGCTTAAACCCAGGCTACTAGGTCATTGCACTCTAAGACAGCCAGGTGGTAGAATTCAACAAAAATGACTTTAAAAACCAACAAATGAATGGGTGATAGCTGTGAGTGGTGAGGTGACTCTTACCTGGGCAAGAATAATGTGGTGAGCAATGAAATACAGAGCAGTGAAAGGCGCGGAATGTGACATTCCTATACTTACTTAATATCTGCATTTCCTTTCTTTGTGGAGGCACTAATGTTTTTATTTCCATCCCTGGAGAGAGGGTCACACAGCCAGGGAAGTGCTATAGTTTCAAGGGTACAGATGCTGAGGAAGAAACTCCTCCAGCCTTTCGGGTGATGGGGTAGGAATTCATGAAGTAGTGAGAAGGACCAGGGCACTCTGGTTTTGATGTTGCTCTGATGTTTTATAACATAGATTAATGTGAGTGTAAGGTGCCATCGAATTTTAGAGCTGAAAGGTGTATATGTGCATTTGCATGCCAATCAGGGTTTGAGCCAAAGTCCAAAGACAACTGGATTTGCATTTAATATTATAGAGGACTGACAGCTGGTCCCTTGTGAAGCTTTCTATTAATGGTTGGTGAACTCTTCTGTGATCCTGCCGGACCCATCAAGTCCCATTGCCTGTCTGCTCTCTAAGCTTAAAGCTGTTATTCTGTTGTGCTCGAATTGTGCAAAAGCTTACTTTGTGCAGAATATAGGATCACCATATGCTAGCTGCGATGGCCTCCTCCTGCCTCTCTCATTCTAACCCGAGTTTCTATCTTAGATAAAGAATGAAAGTAGGACTAGGGTACTCTCTCCAGGGGTGTGGGTTGGGGTTATAAGGAAGTAGCAGCTTCTATTAAGGACCAAAAAGCTTATAGCTGGCTCTACCGACTTTTATATACTCTTGCACTCCTCACCAGAGAACTGGGCTGATGATGTCGTTTCTCATATAAACTCCAAGAAATGACACTTGTATCTGACTGCCTAGTAAAATGACTTCCATCAATCATTATCCCTGCCTAATAGTATTACAATGCTAATAACAAATAGTTCTCACCAAAGACTTGGGATTTTTTAATACGGTTAAGTGTTGGCCCATGGCCATAGGTTTCTTCCCACTCAACCCTCAGCTGAAATCTTGTTAATTTTCACAAGCTCATCTGAGCTGAAACAATCAAGTGGAAAGCCTTTGGGGGAAAGCACACAGACAGTGAACTGTCAGATGCGAGTGGCATTGCAGTAGATGGCGCTCCTTCCTCTGAATCTGAGCCCCCTTGCTGTGCTGCAGCTGGAGGTGGGGAAGTGTCATGTTCCAGGAAGCAACATTCAGAAGCAAGAGATGAAATGAGGACCCGCCTTCTAATCCATCAAAAGCCAGATTTTACCTCAAGCCTCAGTGTATGGATATTTGAATTTTGAGCAAAGATTAGCTCTGTGGATAGATTTAAAAAAAATCTAGCAAGCATTTATGCACATAGCTTCAAGCTTCAATTTTGGCCAAGGTGAATGATTAGCTCCCTATTTCTTGAAGCATCCCAGATAAAATCCCAGTTTTTTTCATTGTTGCCTTTTTAAATACAAAAATTATTGTTACAATATACAACTTAGGTTTCATAGGATTTCTTGCTGCCTTTCACAGGACTGGATGTCAACTCCACGGACCTGGCCATGCTAGATTTGGGAAACTATGGTTTACTGAGCTTAAGCAAGGCTACATATAGCCCTATGTATAATTCACGATTTATAAACTATTGCCCAATACCTGGTTTGAGTTCTCTCTTTCTCTCTCTCTCTCTTTTTTTCTACATCTAAATCATTGGTTTTGTGTCCCTAGCTCTGATATCAGGCAGGGAGTCTGTGCGAGTGAATGAATTGGCAAAGAATCTGTATTTTCCACAGACTCTTAGCATTATTAATTCCACAGATTCTTTTGCATCATCGTTCTCATCATTTTCTATTCACTGTAGATGAATTAGAAAATATAGTGGGTAAAAAGAAAAAAATCCCTACTATAAAAAATTCCAACTATTTACTTCTCTCTTTCTTTTTCTTCCTCTCTCTCCTTTCTACTTATAAACCACACACACGTATGTGTACACTTATCAGTTAAGGCTGTCACCATCTTGGCAGGAAACAGATGGCACGCTCTAAGAGGGTAATTGATGGAAAGTTTAATAAAAGGAATATTTACAAGGTTTAGGAAAACTGATAAAGTACCTTGAGGTAAAGCCATGAACCCTGAAGGCTAATCACTGGATTGTATCTTCCTTTGTCCGTTGCCTTCAGTAGAGTTTGGTCAATGGAAGGCACCAGCAGGAAATTCAAGGGCCCAAGGAGAGAGAGGTTGAGGTATTTATTCTCAGGCTCCTTCCCAGCTAGTTTACTGTGGGTTGGCTGCATTTCTCAACCGAATGCACAACTACTTGTTCCAGACAGCCCTCTGGTAACCCTCCCCTTGCCCTGTAGGATTTCTTGTTGTTACTAATATCTGGTATTTTTCATCCTTTGTTACTTTGCTTAAACCCTGCTCTCACCTTTGCCAATAGTTGTGTCATTAAACTATCCCAATGACCTAACTTGAATGTGCTATCTGTTTTCTGCCTAGAACCCGACTGATATTCATGTCTTTCTTCAGTTCTCACAGATTCTCACCCATTATCTTTTTTTAAAATTTATTGAAGTATATCACACATACATAAACATACATAAACAAGAAATGTGTAGTAATAGTTGTGAACTTATAAAACAAACATATATGACATCATACAGGGACATCATACCTCACCCTATCAATAATTACTTGCATTGTTGTAAAACATTTTTAACTAATGATTAAAGAGCATCCTCAAAATATTATTACCAACCAAAATATCTTACATTTGTTGTATTTTTCCCCAATCCACCCTATTAGTATTATTATTATCATTTATATAAAAGCATACATAAACAATAAGTATATAGTAAAAGTTGTAAACTTACAAAGCAAACATGCATAACATCATACAGGGGTCCCATACATCAACCCACTACTAACACCTTGCATTGTTGTGAGACATTTGTTACAAATAATGAAAGAATATCATCAAAATCTTACTACTAACTATAGTCCTTATCTTACATTTGGTGTATTTTCTCCCAACTCACCCTATTATTATTTTTAAAATATATTTTTATGACAGAAGTTGTAAACTTACAAAACAATCATGCACATGTGCAGGATTCCCATACAACACCCCTCTATCAACACACCACACTATGGTGGCACATTTGTTACAGACTAGGAGATAATATCATCAGACTATTACCAGGTCCATAGCATACATTTGGCACACTTTTTCCATACTCTGCCATTATCAACAGAGTACATCTTTGGCTTAGATGCATGAAAATTACATTATTACTGTTAACCACAGTCCATAGGTCACTCCAGTTGTATTTTTCCCATGCTTCCCCACATTCCCACCAACCTGCCATAGTGATGTACATCTGCTTTAGCTCACAAAGGACTCTCTTGCATTTGTACCATTAACCACAATTCTCATCCACCTCTGGGTTTACTGTGCTATTCAGTCCCTAGATTATTCTCTAGCTTTCTTTCAATTGGCATTTATATCCCTAAATCAGCCACATTCCAACTTATAAACCAGCTGTTACTCACTATAAGGTGTTACCATCAACTGTATACATTTCCACACTTTTACAATAAAGTTAATTAAAACTTGTACATACATTAAACATCAGTAGTCCATCTCAGTCCTCCTCTTATCTCCTTTAAGAATCCACCACCTACCATCAGGTCTTGAAGATTTTTTCCCACATTTTCTTCTAGAAGTTTTATGTTTCCTGCTTTTATATTTAGGTTTTTGATCCATTTTGAGTTAATTTTTGTATAAAGTGTGAAATAGGGGTCCTCTTTCCTTCTTTTGGCTATGGATAACAAGTTCTCTCAGCACCATTTGCTGAATGGACTGTTCTGCCTGAGCTGGATGGGTTTGACAGTCTTGTAAAATATCACTTGACCATAGATGTTAGGGTCTGTTTCTTAACCATCAGTTCAGTTCCATTGGTCTATGTTTTTATGCCAGTACCATGTCTTTATGCCAGTACCATGCTGTTTTTAAGCCAGCACCATGCTGTTTTTACCACTGTAGCTAGGTAATATGATTTAAAGTCCAGAAGCGAGAGTCCTCCAACTTCACTTTTCCTTTTTAAGATGTTGCTGGCTATTCGGGACCACTTACCCTTCCAAATAAATTTGATAATTATGTTTTCCATTTATTTAAAAAATGCTTGTGGAATTTTTATCGGGATTACATGGAATCTGTACATCAATTTGAGTAGAATTGACATTATTTCTTCAAATATTCCTTCTGCCCTTTTTCCCTTCTCTTCTCCTTCTGGGACACCCATGACATGTATGTTTGCACTTCTCTTGCTGTCGTTTAGTTCCCTGAGACCTTGTTCAAGGTTTTCCAATATTTTCTTCATCTGTTCTTTTGTATGTTCACTTTCAGAGGCCATTTCTTCAAGCTCACCAATCCTTTCTTCTGCCTCCTCAAATCTGCTATTATATGATTCTAGTGTATTTTAATTTCATTTACTGCACCTTTCATTCCCATAAGATCAGCTATTTTTCTATGTATTCTTTCAAATTCTTCTTTGTGCTTATCCAATGTCTTCTTAATATCCTTAATCTCTTTAGCCATCTCATTGAATTTATTAAGGAGATTTGTTTGAACATTTATGATTACTTGTCTCAACTCCTTTATGTCATCTGGAGGCTTATCTTGTTCCTTTAACTGGGCCATATCTTCCTGTTTCTTGGTGTGGATTGTAATTTTTGTTGGCATCTTGACATCTGGCTTACTAGATATATTAATTCTGGGTGCAGTTTCTCTCTTTAGTTTAGGGCTTTCTTGCCCTTTCTCCCTTGCTGGTTGTGTAGTAGGAGCCGACGATATAGCTGGTGCTGTAAGCTGTGGAGGCTCAAGCTGCCTACATTGCTCAAGGGACAGATGAAGCTTCTCCCAACTTTCTCCTTTGCCAGGGGTAGGGATAGAGCCACAGCTGTGTGTAATAATCCAAGTCGTCCAGGCCTAAACTCTAGTTGCCCAGAGAGACTGATGAAGCTTCACGCCTCTTCCTCCCCTGCCTGGGGCAGGGATGGAGCTACAGGTGTGGGTAGCAGACTATGCAATATGGGTCCAAATGACCTCAGTTACCCTGGTAGACTTCCAAATATTCAGTCTGTGCCAGCTGAATGTACCTGCAGTTACCTGGAAAGGCTGGTGCAGGGCCTGCCAGCCTCCTCCCTGCTAGAAGTGGGGCTGAAGCCGGTCCTTACGGTCACTGTGATTTTCAGTCAGCCCAGCCTCCCCTCATACCGGGGATGGAATCAAAATGGCAGCCACCAGCACCCCTCCAAACTGGACAGACCCAAACCCCAGCTGTTCCTAGGTATATTAGTCAGCCAAAGGGGTGCTAATGCAAAATACCAGAAATCTGTTGGTCTTTATAAAGAGTATTTACTGGGGGTAGAAGCTTACAGTTACCAGGCCCTAAACCATAACTTTCTTCCTTCACCAAAGTCTGTTGCCACATGTTGGAGCATGACAGCTGCCGACATTTGCCAGGGTTCAGGCTTCTTGGGTTTCTCTCTTCCTGGGGCTTGCCTCTCTCTGGGCTCAGGCTTGTTTGTGCCACAAGGGCAGCTGTAGACTATCAGGCAAATGGCTTGCTTCTCTTCCCAGGACTTTCTCTCTTTCCTCACGACCAAGCTCCTCTGTACTCTACTTCCTGGGGCTCCAGCTCAAGACTCCGCATAACAACTCTAATTCAAAACTGCTCCAACACTGTCCTTTGCCATGTCTTTTATCTTCAAGACTCCACCCACCAAGGGGTGGAGCTCAACACCCTACTGATGTGGCCTAGTTAATGCCTTAATCATAACTTAATCTTGCCCAGATTAGCAGACCAGTTTACAAGCATAATCCAATATCTATTTTTAGAATTCATAATTATATCAAACTGTGAAACTGCTACACTAGGATTATACTCCAGTCAGCTGAACCCACCAATCAGTAGCTGGACTCAGCAGCCAACCGTCTCTCCTTCCCCCATTTTTGGGAAATAGCCTCCAACTCCAGCCACAGAACAGCTCCTGAGGCACCTTGTGCCACCAGATTAGAATGATCACCAGCCTCTGTGGCGTGGCCTGTATTTTCCTGGAGAGGTGGGTGCAGGTCCCCCCAAATTCCTCCCTGCCGGAGGTGGGGCTGGGGCTTAGGCTAGAGCTGCAATCCGATCTGGATGGAAAGAAGCTGATCCCTCCCAGTCCACCCTGCTTCTCCTCGTGCCAGGGCGGAGTTAAGATGGCAGCTACGGGCCTCTTTCTGACTTGGACAGGTTCAAACTTTAGCTGTTCTTAGGATTATGCTTTAGCCAGCCGAGTTTACTAATCAGTAGCTGAAGTTAGTGCCCAACTGTCTCCTCCTCACCCATTTTTGGGAAGTGGAGTTTCCAATTCCAGCCATGGAATAGCTCCTGAGGTGGCTTGTGCCACCAATGGAGGTTGGGCACTGGCCTCCACGACGTGGAGTGCTCTACTCATGAATCTTCTCTGCAGATGGGCAGTCTCCTCCATACATTCTTTCAAGGATGTTGCAGGATGCTCTTCTGGCCTCCTGGAGCCCCCAAACAGGTGCTGTAGATAGCTCTGGGTGACTACTAACTGCCCTGTAGCATGAGCTGACTCTAGGAGCTCCTTACTCTGCTGCCATCTTGGTGGTTGTCCTCAGCCATTATCTTTTATTGCTTCTACCTCATTCTCTAATTTCTTTCCTTCTGGAATTCTAATGAGACATATCTTTAGCTTTCCCACCTCTCTTAACCCCTCTGTCATATTTTCTACCTCTTTATCTATTATTGCTGCACTCTGGATGATTTCCTCACACCTATGTTCTCATTAAACACCTCTAATTTGCTCTTTACCCTGTTTATTGAATTTTATATTTTCACTTCTAGGAATTCTATTTGCTTCTTTTTCAAATAACCCATTCTTTTTGCATGGTGCCCTGTTCTTTCTTAATGGCTTCAAGTCCTTTTATTTTATCATTTGAAACATAATTATTTAATACTCTCTTTTGGGTTGTATTATATTATATTATATTATATTTATTATATTATATTATATTATATTATATTATATTTTATGCCATGCATCCTTTTTGCTATGACTGCTGACCTGTCCTCATGGTGCCTCCGTTTTTTTTTCTGTGTTTGTAATTTTTTATTGTGAGTTCATTTTCAGCCAGAATGTATTTATTTGCTTGTGTGTGTGTGTGTGTGCCTGAGAAAATTCTGTATGCTTTGAGTTTTAGAAGGTTTGTTACTGGACAGTTTCATGTTAGTTTTTGCTGGAAGGACTAAGGGTTTCACTTATATGGGGCCTGTTTTTACACTAATTCCTTGGCTGGAGATTCCCACACCATATGGGTTATATAAATTCAGACCCTACATGCATGTTTGGAATGGGGATCTTTTTTCCACATCCAGGGTCCTGGGCAAAGATTTTCTTATTCCTTCCCTGAACTGGTGAGTAAGGTACTTTTAGTTCTACTTTACTGAGGGATAGCCCTTCAAAACTTCCGGCTTTATGCAGGAATTTCAGTTCCTACTCCCTACATTGTGTATCCCATCACTAAGTTTCTTGTTTCCTCATGGATGTTAAACCCCAGTCCTAAGCCCTCAAGGCCCATGTCCAGTCTGATATCGACCTTGGGTTATCATTTTGGCCTTAATCTCCCTCTCCTTTCTGGCTACTGGGAATTTTCCTTGTTTTTTTCTCAGTTAGGCATTTATTTCTTTTAATTCTTTAGCCAGCATTTCTATGAACTTTTACTGAGATGACATTCCATGGTAGCTTGCCAGAAGTACCTCTACATATAGTTCTGTAGATTTTTTTTTCCCTCACATATTACATTTTGACATAGGAAGATGCCCACTGTATATAGTCATCCTCTTTTATGACTGCATGGTAGAAGGATTACGAAATAGAGATTAGAAGAGCTGATTTTAGACTTAAATTTCCTGAGTTCAAATCCCATCTCTACTATTTACTAGTTCTGGACCTTGGGAAAGTTGCATAACCTCTTCATATTTCTATTTCTTATCTGGAAAGTGAAGATAAAAAGAAGCCTGCTTTGCAGGGGTATTACTTTCCTAATGCTGCTATAACAAACAATTAATAACTTGGTGGCTTAAAACAAGAGATGTATTCTCTCATAGTTCTAGAGGCCAGAAGCCTGAAATCAAGGTGTTGGCAGGGTCACACTTCCTCTAGAGGTCCTAAGGGAGAATCTGTTCCTTGCCTCTTTCAGCATCTGGTGGCTGCAGATGTTCCTTGGCTTGTGACCACATCACTTCCATCCCTGCCTCCTCTTCAATCACCTTCTCTTCTATGTGCCTATCTGGAAACTCCATTGCCTGTCTCATCATTTCTTATTGTGTGTCTCCATTCCAGCATAAGCTATGATTGATGCTAGGCTCAGGGGAACAAGTGTAATGATTGCTTATGTGTCTTGAGCAGGCCTTGACTCCTGGCTCCCCAAAAACATCAATACATCTACTCATTTGTTCAATTCTATAATATATTTAAAATAGTTTCAGAATTGCTTTGCCAATAACTATACAAGAAAATAACTTATTAAAAAGAGTTCAAGATTTGTTTGTAGCTCTTTCAATTCCCTAAACCTGCCCAAGACAGGGGATAAAATACGTGGATTATTTTGTTTTCTCTTTCACTGTGGTTATGGTATTCAATTGGGAGTACATTTGTTTTAATTTGCTTTAGGCTTTAGGCTTTTTCTTTCTTCTTCCCATCATCAATTTTAATGTAATTTTTTTGAATATGTAGAATATTAACATGTTTCCACATGTCAGAACTATACCAAAAGGTATACTCAGAGAAATGTCACTCCCTCCAATAGACTTTCTACCCCATTCTATCCCCCCATCCCCTTTTCAGTAAGCAGATTCACTCTTTTTTGATTTATCCTTCCTGTTTTTCTTTCTGTAAAGATAAACAGATATATGATTGCTTTCTTATTTCCCCTTCTTTCTAACATAAAAGGCAGCCTACTGTATATGCTCTTTTACACTTTGGGAAGCTTCTTTCCTGGTGGGAGAGGCAAGAAAGAAGGGGAGAGCTACCACCTTCACTATTTTTGGAATTCTTTTCTGTTTTAAGTTCTCCCTTTCTGTCTCTCCCAATACCTTGAAAGGGTGAAGACTGGTCTCCTGAGCTGGGTGTGAATGTTAATTTGCAATCACCTGGGATCTTGTAAAAATGCAGATGTAGTATGTCTTGAGTGGGGCCTGAGAGCCTGTGTTTCTAATAAGCTCCCAGGTGCTGAAGCTGCTGGTCCTGGGCCAAATTTTGAGGAGCAGGACCCCAGACTACTCCTGGGTGCTGTCAGACTGCAGCAATCGTGAGTGTCTTCCTTGGCTCTGAATGAACCTCAGACCACAGTTCTCTGAAATGTCTTTTGGGAACCAATATACCTACTTGTCTAAATGGGTTTGTTCAGAAAAAGAATTTGTGCACATGTGGTCAGTATTTTATTTTGGTGGTGGTGGTATATTGGAGGAAATAAACATGAAATGCTATTTCATATTTTGACAAAACATAAAATGTCTTTCCGCCTATTTTCTTCTCCTGTCCTCTTCCTACTTCACTATCCAATTGCCTCTTGAACTGCTTGTTTTCTGCAAAGAGATTCAACTCATTGGAGAGGGATGTTAATTATTGAGCAAACACACCAAATTTGCTCTCAAAAGAAAAGGTTAGGGTGGACTGCCCCATGGTGTGCTATGACAAGGGTAGTGTCCTATTTACCCAGGTACTTAGGGGAACCTTGTCCCCAGCTTCCAGTCTGTGGGTACAAATGGGATAATTAATGCTTTTTAATTCACATATCTCAGATATGACATTTATATCTTCTCATACAGCCCCTCAGTTTCTTTCCAGAGCCTCTCCCAGTCATTTCTAGGAATTCTTGGCACCCAACTCAATTGTGCTCATGTTCAAGTCTGTTCTTTCTAGTCTGCTCCATTTCCTTGGGTCTTGACATCTGAGTCCTTTCCATTGCTTTCCTCTCTCCTGGATATCCTCGCACAACCCCCACTCCTTCCTTTGGACAAACAAAACAAAACAAAACAAAAGAAAACACCCTGCGTTTCAATAAGTAGATATCTGGAGGAGCTCAGCAGCCCAAGAGTTCTGCAAAGGGTTAAACTTCCAAATGCCAATTTGGCTAATTCTGCTCTAATTTATCATTATAATATTGAACAGTTGAGGTTTTCATTTATTCCTAGCTTTATATTGGGATAGGATTTTTCTAGAACTGTTTTGGGCATGACTGGGTTTCATTCTAGAAAACAGTGATAGTGATTTTTCTGGGTCTGTGAAAGTGGCTTCTAATTAACCTACTTTAGCACTTGCCATCTCCCCAACAAACAAAAAGGCCAATTTATAATAAGAAAAGCCCTTGTCTTTTACTCCTGAATGAAGCTTAAGAAGATAAGCAGACAGAGCCCCCTCTCCCTGCATGGGGCTCTTCAGTCCCTAGTTGACAATAGTCATAATCTAAAATCTATTATATGTAATTTCAACATCATTTAGCACAGCTGTCAATCTGCCAAAGCAGAGCCCACAAACTGAGCTTCCATGGAGACCAAATCATCTTCCTTCTAAACACATCATCTGCATAGTTGGCTGGAGGTCACTTGGAGAGAGCACAGGGGAACTTTGCATGGTGTCCCTTTGTTCCCAGCTACTTACCTTCTCATAAAAAATATATATTCAATTTACAGGCACATCAGCATAAGCTGCTCCAGCAAGTGCAAATATTTATTTGGGAGAGGAAAACAAAATAATGTCTGAACCAGAGCTTTCATTTTCTGTTAGACTTTGATGTTACTTCTTTATTTGAAGTCCAAGGAGAATAATAAACTGAATTCCTTTTGTAAAAGTGAGGCACGATAAAGGTTGGCTAAAAATTCAAGCTCAATTTGTAAGTTAGACAAGGAGAAAAATGCTGTCTTTACTAGAACACATATGATCTATACCTTGTTTCCATAGCATCATCTTTAAGGATTCTTTTTTGGGGGGAGGGGTGTGGGGGAAGTTTTATGTATGTATGTATGTATGACTGAGTTGCTGATTGGCAGAGTTCATGGATAGCTCTTTTGAAGTGAAAATATTCTAATCCTGGAACCACAGAGCCACCCACAGATGTCACACTAGAACTCAGCTGTCAATATGCTGTCTTACTTTATTGCTATTTTCTTTTGCTCTTGGCTTTCATCAGCCATTGTTCTTCAGAGAGCTGATCAAGCTGTATGGAGCATGTCATGAACACATTTTTTTCTATAGGCACAATTAAAGACTGATGTTGTATGCCCATTAAGTTCACTTTTAGAGAACTTTGCTATTTCAAACTAGATCCAGTAAAATTTTTTGTGCCCTAGATTTATTCATACAGATCTTGGAGGGTAGTTACTATTGCCAACCAAAAAAGCATTTCTCTTTAAAGTGAAGTGTTGTGATAGGATGCCAGGATAAAAAGTTACCTAGGACATCTGGTGGGATTCCATTCTTTAACAGTAGGAAAAAAAATAAACCTTGGGAGTTTTTGGTACTAAACTTCTTGCATCCTGGTGATTATAAACAAAAGCCTGTAGAGGATCTCAAATAATTCCTGACATAGTGAAGATATCAGCCTAAATCTAGGCTGCAGGCACTGCTGGAATTCAGGCCTGCCTGGATGTTCAGTGCACCGCTGGGATGGCCTATGAGCAGCTGGGTATTTTGAGGGCTTATTTGCATGAGGGTGTATTTTGGACCGAAGGAGGAAGGAGCCCATTTTGCGTGAGCTTTGTTGGTAAAGTGGTAGTAGAGGGTGGAGAGAGACAGAACAAGGATGAGCGAGGAGGTCCGCTCCTTGGACTAGGGCGGAAGCTGAAGGAGCTGGTCTTCAGTGCCCGAGTCTTTGGGTCTCCAGCAGCACTGCTCGCACTCTCCCGGCTCAAAGACTGACCTGAGTTGGAAGGAAGCATCTTCTCGTTTCATTGCGAATCACAGCGCTGCTCTGGCACAGGGAGAATTGGAAAGAAATGTGCCTTCTTGGAATCTGGAGGGCTTGGCGAAGGTAACATTCTCGGTGCGGGTTCATGGTTGGCATGGGCAGCATAGACGACACGGCGGAGCTGCTTGCAGAGGGAAATACAAGAGGAATCTGCAGCAGGAGAGGAAAAACCTGGCAGGGGCTGCCTGGTGATGACGTCAGAGGAGCGATTTTCTAAGTATGTGTGAGGCGCCCCTGGAGGCTTGGAGATATAGCTGGGAGAGACTAGGAGGAAGGAAGAGAGCTAGAGCTGGAAGCTCGAGGGGTCAGAGCCTTTGAAAGTTGGTGTTTATCATGACTCTGTACACACAGCTTGATGACACTTGGGAAAATTCCAGGCATATCACCCAACTCTTTTTGCTGACAATGTAACAGTTAATCCTAGGATTAGTGATATTTATTACCTAAAGTGTACAAAAATCACAAAGGACTGATAAAAAATTATCATAAGGGGTGTGTATTGGACACTTCCTGGAGCCCACCTCACATCCTCTTGGCCCACCTTCCTAACCTACATGTTGCTGTGACAATCAGCTGTGCTCAGGTGTAACCTGACAACATCTCACCTGGACCACACCCTTTATCACTTGCTTTCTGTCTTGGGCCATCTCGGCTACCATCACCTGGGATACCTGAGGAAACTTGCTCAGTCATGCTGATGTAGCCACACACCTGAAAGTGGGAGGATAGTAAAACCCCCATAGATAACCCTTGACCAACGAGGGATGGGAGCATATGGATAAATCCTCTCTTCTTCTTTCCCTTGGGTGAACAATGCTGACATACCGTCTCCATGGCTTTTCAGAGCGTCTCCCATGGAGGGAGCTTCACTTGCCCATAGAAGGGAGCAGCTTGATAACACACCCTTATTTTGGCTTTCTCTCCTTTCCTCTTTCACTTTTCCCAATCCTCCACTCCTGTTCCTGGGGGTCATCTCCCAAAATAAACCACCTGCATATGAGTCCTTGTCTCAGGCTCCCCTTTTGGGGGAACCCAGGCAAGACAGGGTGAAAGTGAGCTCCACATGCAGTTTTCCTTACCTTCCCACCAATGACATACCTGGAAAAAGGTGGGGGTTGTGTGGGACAGGGAGAGCTGTCTAATTTCCTATTGAAGTCTATCATTGTCAAACTCAGTGAACATTTAATACTCTTTCTATTGTGGTCCAGAGATTGTTCTTACTCAGGAATCACTAAGACACAATCCCTGCCACTAGCAAGCTCACAAACCATTTGGGGAAGCAAATGTGTACATATCTTAGAAGATAGAAAAGTGATAAAGAGAGGGTTTGCGTGCTTTAAGAATGTGGAGAAAGGAACAAATAATTTTATTGAGAGTGGGAAGAGTTGGGGTTAGGGAAGCCTCCACAGATGAGAAGCCATTTGATCTGGACCCTGAGAGATGGAAAGGCTTTGAAGACAGTGACATGAAGAATTGGAGATGCTTAAAGAGTCTTACTGAAATGGAATTGGGGTGAGCTTTACTGTCCTCTCAGCTTAAGGGCCAGAGGTCTGCAGACCTTCTCGGCCCAAATTCCTCTCCCTTTTGTTCCCCTTAACAGTGTTTTGATTGCTTTCTCACAGTCTGCCTTTTCAAAGGTATCCTGCATTACCTTTCCCTCTGGATGTTTTTTTTATCACTTTGTGTTATATAGGAGAGAGTCAGAGCTGCCTATGCTTACCTTGCCCATGCTTCTTCTGTTGGCCTTATCTCTGAATGCTGGAGAAGAAGCTTAATGGTTCTGAGTAGACTCTCTCATACCAGGAGGTGGGATCACCTTAGTCCAGATAGGGCTTTTCAGATGTGATTGCTTGTGCATTATTCATTCAAAATATCACTGGTTGAGACTCTCAAGGATGAACAGCTTTAGGTTGAGGGTGGAGATCACATTTGCAGGCTCACTTCTCTCCTGATTCCATGTGCACTGCTAATCTTGAAGATTGGGTCTTAAGTCACTGAGGTAGTGGTGAACAGAGTGTATTAGGTTTTTTCTTGTTTAAAAACATATGGACCAAAGATGCATTTATTTCTTCAAATGCAGAAACGTAGGAAGAACTGTACAGCTTGGCCTCAGGTATGGGCAGGCTTGGCGGGAAAGGCAGGTGACAGAAAATGCAGGACCACATTGTCCTCCTCAATCTAGTTCTCTGTTGTCCATAAGACTCAGCCATCCTTGGCATGTGTGTACCCCTCTATCTCGTTGGAGTTCAGATGAAAAATTTTTGAGTTAAAGTTTCCCAGCAAGTCAAACCAAATAGCCCAGTACATCTTGTCCTACCAGGTACAAACTAGAGATTGCTACTGGTTGGACCTACCTCTGCTCAATTAGTTCACACCCCTATATAAAGAAAAGTCCAGATCATGGGTGGACAGTTTAAGGTAGAAGGGGAAGTAGTCCATGGCAGGCATGTGTATTGCTAGCTTCATCCTTTGCTGCCATGCCATGTACACACCCTTCTTCCTAAATATACAAAGATGCCCTACCTAGCGTGTTCTATCACAAGCATGACTGTGGCTGCTTACTTTGCTTCCAACATGGAGGCAACCCAAAGGCACAGTGTATCAGGGTTCAAATAGGAAACAGGTGATCCTCTCAATATAGTTTGAGGAGGTTCATTTATAAGAGGATGGGTCAGAGTAACCACATGGGATCATGCAGTACCCCAGAGCTGATGGCAGTGGAGCTGTTATCATCTCTAGTTCCAAAAGGGTGAGGAGCGGGGTGGTTTTTAGAATCTGGAAGGAGAGAGAATCCTATATTGTCGTGTGTGTTAAGAAGAACAGTGACTTCTAATCAAGGGACACAGCCAGCTTGAGGCAACACTGAAGGGAGAGATCCAGGGAAATAATGACCTTACTCTCACTGTTTCCATACTCATATGGAGGGGCTCCCATTGGCCAAAGCCCACCAGGACCAGAGGGCATGGGAGCCCTATTGATATACTGCAGGCAGGCCAGTTTCTGGGTGGAGAGCGGTGTAGAGAAGGGGGGAGAGGTGATATGGAGGGACAATTGGCCTAGACACACACAGCAGTTGCATCAAAAGATGCCTCAGGGTCTGTGTAAAAGTGCTCATTAATTTCTCAGCCTACAGTCCACCATTGAGGTCCATTTTCCCTCTGGTTCCATTGTGATCCTTCCTAAGTGTTGTTATTCAGCCTTCTGCTATCCATGGATTAAAATCAGACATAACAAACAACCTGGAACATGCTGCTAATTAATCATAGCTCTCTTTTTCACTAAGCTTGGATTTAGCATCAAAATCCTTCTTAACACAGTTGTTAAACTAGCCACCCCCAATCAATTGGCATTAGTTTGAGATAGGAAAAAAATTTCTACCCCTCAACTATTCATCAATTATCACCTACACACTTAATATACAATAGTGGAGGAAAAACAGAATATGATTAAGATAATTAGAAGGAAATAGAAAATCTCATTTTTTGAAAAGGGGAAATTAAAGAATGTGACAGATACTTTTCCATTCTTTGGATACTCTAGCAAGGTAAGAAAATAATTCTGAAATACAGATGGTAGCTACCACTCTTGTTTCTAGAATTAGCCATGCAGTCACAACTGGCATTGAAAACTTTCTTCACTGGTGCTGTGGCTGAGCTATTATTATTTAACATCTACAGGGTCCCAGACACTGTACCTAGTGCTTTACACAATTATCTCATTTACGTCTTGTAACAATCCTCATAGGAAGTTACTTATTTTCCCCATTTTACAGATGAGGAACCTGAGGCTTAATAAGCTTAAGTAACTTGCCCAAAGTGACGAGTAAGTGGTAGAGATGGCACTGAAAGCCAGATCTGCCAGACACCAAAGCCCATGCTCTTAACCTCCAGGCAATAGGACTAACCCTTCAATGGTCTAGCCTTTGGCAAACAATTTTGCTGGCTGGAGAATCAGTGAGGTAGCCCCCTCCAGCTGCCCTCTCCCTACTCCCAATGTAATAAAAGCAGTTGGCTTCTGCCTGGTTCACAGGTGAGGACAAACACTACTGTGTTCATACCTAAACCTTTGTATTTTAGATGCACATGCGTGAAGGGCTTGGGGAGTCACTCAGGGTATCACACTTCCACCAGATCCAGCTCCCATCCACAAACACGAGGAAACCTCCAGATTGGACAGCCCAGAGGCAGGCTGGTGCTCCCCCAACAGGAAAGAGGCTGACTACAACATAGGCAGATAAAGAACTACGGAAAGTAAAGAAAGCCAAGGCTTTCTCTGGCTAGGTTTTATCCAATAGATACTCAGTGAGTGAATTTTATGGCTAGGCTCTGGGAGTATTGAGGTGAATAAGACATCCCTGCTGTCTTCAAGGTGCTTAAAGATTTCAGAATAGTTCAGAATTCCACCATGCACATTTTGCAGTGTCAATTGAACTGTGTTGAGCAAGATTAATCATCCAGGGATTCAACACACATTTGTCAACCTTGGACTGAAGTGACTAGTTTCTCTACCAAGTCATTCTCACCACTTCCTCTTGGCTGGGATCCCTTTTGAAGAAGCAGTGCTAGCCACATCAGCATCACAATGCTTGGCTGGGTCCTGCTAATGATTGTGTCCCTCCTGCAAATTTCCTGGTATGGAGTCTTCATTGTCTTCCTGAACAGTACACAGACTGAGGAATCAAGAGTTCCATGTTTGGATCTTGATTCTGCAATGAAACTGTCTGTGTTCCTCTGGGCAAGTCACATTCCTTCTCTGGGTTTTAGGTTCCTTAGGTGACAATGGCTTCTATGACTTAAGGTTTTGCAGTTATCATACACGCTCTTACAACTCTTTCTGGTATCAGGCTATGTCAGGTGTTTTAGCGCTATCTGTTTTCCTTGGCAGGGAGAGTTTTTTTTGTAGCTGCTCTGGCTATTTACAGCTTTATTGCCTCTGGATAGGCCATTTACTGTGAAAGTTTCCCTAGTCCTTTGTTACTCAAAGTGTTTTCCATGGGCTAGTACCATTGACATCATCTGGGAGCTTATTAGAAATGCAGACTCTCAGACCTTGCCCAGGCCTGCTGAATCAGAATCTGTATTTTTAAAAGATCCCCAGGTGAATTGTCTGCACATTAACATTTGAGAAGCACCAAGAATAATATACATGAAAATCATATCTCATCCCAGACTGATTAAATCAGAATTACTGGGGTTGTTTTCTGGGCACTCAGGTGAATTCTAACATGTAGCCTTGTGCAAATAACTTCTTACGGAATGGAACCTCTTTCTGTAGAATGGAAGATAGAAGGTGTACCTCTAATTCAGCTTGGGGAGGACTGGGACCAGAGAAACCCTTCTGGAGGTAATGCGTGAGCTAAGGTCAGACAGTGGAGAGTAGCTGAAGGGCACTCCTGGTACACTGAGCCACAGGGGGGTGAACTGCAAGGCAGCACAGCTGGAGCATGGGGCTGGGGTGGGGTGGGGGATGATGCTGGGGATGAAGGAGGGGCTGCCCGTGCCATGCCTGGGACACTTCATCTCAGAGGCAATGTGGTACAGGTGGGGTGATGACTGAAAAGATTTTTTTAAAGCAGGGAATGATGTAATTAGATTTTCATTTTAAGAAGCTCTGTCTTCTAGCAGATGTGGCAGATTGTTTGAAGGTGGAGGAGAATGAAGGCAGAGAGATCACTCTGGGGACTATTTCAAGCAAGGAAAAAGTGAATATGAGTGTCAGGAAGGATGGAGAGGAGAAAGAAATGAATACATAATTAGCTGGTGAGACTAATTTTATAAAATATAATGAAGAGGGAGGAGTTTAGAGTGACTAAACGGAGAACGGAGGGTGTTGGTACAGTTCACCAAGAAGATATAAAATATAGGAGGAAGAACAGGCTTGGGAGGGGGTAAAGAAAAGGAGAAAGGAAGAAAGGATGGTTTAATTTGCTTCTAAGACAAACACATATTAATATCCAGAAGGTAGTTGCACATCAAAGCTTTGAAATGTGTGGTCTGACCCAAAAACATAAATTTTAGAATTATTAATAAAAAGGAATCAAAGACATGAATTTGAATTTATAGGAATTCTTCTGGGGACATGGTAAAGAATCAGAAAAGCAGAGGACCTAGTGTGGGAAACCAATCATTTAAGAGCAGATGAAAAGAGAGGTGCCATTTGCACAGTGAAGAAGTAGAAAACTAGGGGAGAGGGTGTCACAGAAGTCAAAGGGAAAGACCATAGGAAGGATGGTGTACTGAGGTCAAAAAGGATATGGAGTGAAAAACGTCTCCCAGAATTGACCATTAGAGTGCTGTTGGATATTAGCCAGAGCAGCTTCATTCGTGTGCCAGAGTTAGAGTCTCATTTGATATTTTGTTTTACATTTAAGCAAATAATTTTTCATTTCTACAAATATTTCTTCAATGCTTAGTTTGTGCTAGGCACCACGGCTCTAAAGATGAGTAGGTGTAGGATCTACCCTTACGATACTCACTGTTCCTCGATTAGACAACCAGATTTTCCCAGGGCATGATTATTGAGGCCTTTATGTTATGTTGCAAACTGTGCCATACACTTGGGATATAAACATACATGTTGACTAGGTGAGCTGATTCCATAACCTTCCAAAGTTCTCTGTCTGGTGAGTGAGACAGACAGATAGTTAAACTATACTACTAAATTTTAATTACTCTAAAACGGGGGTTCTTAACCTTTTTTTCCCTAAGGACCCCTGTGCCAGTCAGGTGAAACCATGGACCCCTTACTAAGTTCCCACTATTCTGTGTATTATTTAATAAATATATCAACCCACACCAACATGTCCCCACAAGAATAATGTTTTTTTTGAATTTCAGTTCAAGCTCACGGACCCCTGGTTAAGAACCACTGCTCTAAAAGAAGTATCAAGAAGGTGTCATAGGGAGAACATCCATTGAGCTTCTAATATAGACCAAAATCTGTGCTAGGTAAACTAATTAAGTATGACTAATTTATTGTGCTTCTGTTTGGGGAATCAGCTTCAGCTTGTAAATGTATGCTATGGGGGTTGCAGGATATAACCGTATGAGAGTAGGCTGGCTCCACAAGGCTGCTGTCTAGTTAGGGTTAGGGAATACATTCCTTTCATATTTATTGAGTGGTTTCACAAAGAGACAATTTATAGATTGAGATGGGTGGAGTTTGGTTATCAGGGACCAGATGACGTTGTATTGAATCAAGTCCAAACTCAGTGGGCTAAGTTTCCATCTTGCCTAACTCTGGCAGACAAAACTCATCACTACATTTCAAGATAAACTGCCTCTTTGGGAATCAGATTCCTTTGCTCAAAGAGAGTTTGGAAGGAGGGTGGATTTGCCAGGACCTAACTAATGTGCAAAGTTTATATACTCCAGGTTCTTGGAAGCATGTGTTGATATGAAGAGGGCAGAAAAGGCACAAAACTATTATTGAATAGTTTTGGCTGTTTGCAATGAGTTTCCATCAGAAATGTCTGGAGGAGAATCCTATTATATGAAAGTTGCTCTAAATATTTCAGACTGACCAGCTTTTGAGTGGACTGGGAAACCATACCTGCGTTTGGCAAGTTTGGAAGTTGTTCCTAAGTTGTTCTTGCCAAGATGGGAAGGCTGGCTGTGAAGCCCATGATCTTCTCTGCCATGTACAAAGCACCAAGCCCAAGGGTTGAAATAGCAGCATATGGGTATCTTTATCTGTGGTCATTCTGTTCCCTGAAGGAAGAGAATGAGGTTCAATGTGATGTCAAAGCACAAATTTGAAGGCAGTTCAAACTGGTGCATCAGATGTTTACTAAATTCCTTTCCATATAGCTGGAAATTAAAGATGAATATGACATTTACTCTGCTCTCAAAAGGAAAACAGGCTGGTCATGAAAATGACATAAAAACAAGGAAGTACAGTCCAATAAATAAATAAAGGATTTTGGAAACCTGAGAGAGCAGTTGCTGCTTCTGTGGGCTATGTTTGGTTAGGAGGTAGTCAAAGAAAGCTTAGAGAAGTGATGGCACTAGTGCTGACCTTAAAGGATGAGCAGGGACTCACAAGCAAACATCAGCTCTGAGGAGAAGGATTATTGACAGAGGGGCTAAAAACAGATAGTGTCCAAACTAGTAGGCAGTTTTGTTTAGGGAGTTTAGTCCTAAGAACTACATTTGATATACAGAGGCATGAACTTAGACTGTTGGTCTAGAAGAGACCTCATTAGGGTCATGCATCCCAGTCTTTCATTGAACAAATAAGGAAATTAATTGAGGGTCAGAGAGAGGAAGTGGTGGCTCTAAACTCATCGGTCTTGGACAGGTGCTGAGATTTGAAGGAGGTCTTGTCTTCCAGTGCTTTCCTCAGTGTAGTCACTGCCTTCTGTTTCTCTCCCACATCTTCAACCCTTATCATTTACTCACTTATGCATAAATCAAATATTTAAAACAAATCCCAATGTTCCTGGACTGACAATGCGGTTAGCAAAGTAAGACTGGGTGGAGTCTGGTGCTCTCTTAAAAGTCACAGACACTGCATGCAGAAACCAAGACTCGTTTCAGTTCTACTGTGATTTCTTTAGGGAAGATTCTGCTCAATGTAATCTGACACTTCTCAAACTCTTCCAAAAACTTGAAGAGGAAGGAGCTTTTCTTATCTCATTCTATGAGACCACCATTAACTTGATACCTAAGCCAGAGAAAGACATCACAAGAAAAGACAATTACAGACCAATTTCCCTGATGAATATCAATGCTAAAGTCCTCAATAAAATATTGGCAAATTAAATCCAACAACATATTAAAGAGATTATATACCATGACCAAAAGTGGGACTTATCTAAGGAATGCAAGAGTAGTTCAATATAAGAAAATCAATTAATGTAATATGCTCCATTAATAGAATGAAGGAAAAAAGACATAGATCATCTCAACTGATACAGGAAAGGCATTTGATAAAATTCAACACCCTTTCATGATAAAAAACCTTCAGAACACAGGAATAGAAGTGAACTTCCTCATCATAATTAAGGACATTTATGAAAAACCTGTAACTAAGATTATACTCAATGGTGAAAGACTGAAATCTTCCTCCAAAGATCAGGAACAAGAAAAGGATACCCAGTTTCACCACTGTTTTCCTACTTTATTCTCAAAGTTCTACCCAGAACAATTAGGCAAGAAAAAAAAATTAAAGATATCTAAATTGGAAAGGAAGAAATGAAACTATCTCTATTCATAGATGGCATGATGCTTTATATTAAAATCCCCCCAAAATGATAAGAAATCTGGTAGAGCTAATAAACAAATTTAGCAAAGTTGCAGGATATAAGATTAACACACAAAAGTCAATTGTGTCTTTATACACAAGCAACAAACAATTCAAAATGGAAATTAAGAAAACAATTCCACTTACAAGAGCACCTAAAAGAATGAAATACCTAGGAATAAATATAACCAAGGAGGTGAAAGACTTGTATACTGAAAACTACGAAACACTGTTGAAAGAAATTAAGAAGACCTAATTAATTGACAAAACATCTCGTGTCCATGTATTCTTAGTATTAAGATGTCAACACCACCCATAGCAATCTGCAAATTCAATGCAATCCCTATCAAAATTCCAGAAGCCTTTTTTTTCAGAAACGGAAAAGTCAATCTTCAAATTCATATGGAATTGCAAGATGATTTGAATAGTTATCAATCTTGAAAAAGAAGAACAAAGTTGGAGGCCTCACATTTCCCAATTTCAAAACTAACTCTAAAATCTCAGTAATCAAAATAGTATGGAATAGAATTGAGAATCTAGGAATGAACCCACATATCTAAGGCCAATTGATTTTCAACAAGGGTGCTGTGGTAGATTAAATCATGTCCCCCACTAAGACAGGTTCAAGTCCTAATCTCCAGTCTTGTGGGTGTGAACTCATTTGTAAATAGGATCTTTGAAGATCGCATTATAAGGCCAAAGTGAATCAGGGTAAACCTTAATCTGGTGTGACTGGAGCCCTTTTTTTTTTTTTTTTTT
>JAQZBX010013222.1:28031-40330 GCA_029593785.1 Cabassous unicinctus | reverse complement strand
AAAAGAAAAGAACAAAAAACAAGCACTCACACAAGCAATCAAACAAAAACTTAGGAAAAACAACCTTCCTTCTTGGGACCCTGAGGAACTTCTCAGGCTGCCAGTGTTCATCAATCAATTACTCTTCAGCCTGCCTCTGCAGGTTTTGAATCAGGTTTTAGCCAGTAAACTAAGTTAAAAAAATTTTTTAAAAAGGAACTTTTATTTTTTTTTTAAAGAAAAATAAGAGATCCAAGAGAAGGTAATACAAAAATAATGTCTATGTGTTCCCTGTCCTAAATTATCAGCTGTTTGTATGATAACCTGGTGGATCACTACTCTGCCCTTCTTTCTATTCTTATTGCCTTCTCTCTCAGGGCAGCAGGATGTGATAGCCTGTATGATTGGAAAACCCCTCACCTCTACTTGTCAGATTGAATTCCTTTCTGAAATTCAAATAGGACCCTTTTATCCAAACTGCAGAAAAATGACTCTCAACCCTCTACCAGACTTCCTTCCTCCCTGCCGCACAGGACCCTAAATAGGCCCTTGGAAGGTTATTAAGAACTTCCTACTCCCTGCTTCCCTTAGGGGAGTTGGAATTTGATAGTTTTCAGCACTTGTCTAGTCAATTGCCTGACTCTGCCCTCCCCCAGCCTGTTTCTCTATCCCAGGCTGGCTAGGTAAATCAGGCTGCTTAAGCATATTTGCCTCTCCCCTCTTCCCAGGGCCACCTCTTGCCAGCTGGTATGCTCCCTAAAGTTCAAAGGGGGTCCAGGTAATCAAACCCACAGAAAGGAAACCCATCTCCACCCTTCACCAGAACCGTCTTACTCCCAGAGAATGCTCCCACCTGCTCGGTGGCTGGTGGGAGTCAGGGGGTTCACAGTGGCTTTTTACCTTAAGGATGGGGCCTAGCCGCTCACTGTTCCCAGCCACCAGGGCAAGAAACTCTCAGTTTTCCCTTAGGCTTTTTATCTCTTTGTCCAGATCCCTCCAGATTGATGCCCTGTAGCCTCCTTCTCTGTGGCTTCCCAAAACAGCTCACTCAGGGAGGATCTTGTCCCTTATCACCTGTTTTTCACAAGAAACCTGGTGAGTGCCCACTTAAACCAACACCATCTTGCTCACAAAATCCTACTATCCTTTTAGTATTTGTAAGAAACTATAAAATTATCCTTTTGTACATTATTTGGCAATTTTATCTTCTCTCTCCACAGTGGTTACTCTAGGGATTATTAAACTTCAATTTGGAGATATACAATTCATCTTTCCTATTCTTTGTGCTATTTTTATCATAAAATTTACTTTATATGTGGCTCATGACCCACAAGGTATCATCATACTTTTCCTTTAGACAATTATTTTAAACAATTACATTTTTAAAATATCCTTTTTTTAAAATTTAGAACACACTGTCTCACATTTAAATATTAATGCACATACTGTAGGTTGAGATTCAGGACTACACTTTCTAAAATATTGTGTTAGTGAAGAAAAACCTTTCTTCTTACCTCTGAAACTGAACTAGCCTCAATATGCAGTGAGTGTTGTACACTTTGATACTTATGCCAGTTCATTAAGCTACTCATGGAGTCTGCAGTGGATGCCCAAGGAAAAAACAAAATAATTCTCTTAAGAAAAACAGTAAGATGAGAATTTTTCCATAATAAACTAGTTAAGGTTTCTGAAAAATGAACTAGAAGATATAAATATCTTCATGAATGTACTCTGGCTTTTAGTAAAAAATGATCCCTCAGTGGAAAAACGACATATCATAAGACTGGAAAAGTAATCAAATGATTAATTTTCTAGTACATAGTCCTAACTATAATATGTATTAGCTATGTGGCATTAGGTTAATAACTTAAATTTTATGAAATGAAGTTTTTTCTTACTGGGAATATAACTTCTTTACTTCCTCAAAAATTCCATAAATATGTATATAATAAGATAATATGAAAGCATAACCTATTACATAATTTATAATTTTTAGTAAAATTAATGTTTATTATTTAAAGTTTAAAGTGCTACACTTCTGAAAGTCACTTGAGATAGTTTAAGCTCTAAGAATGTGACAGGGAAAAAACTTCTGGACAAAGTTACAGAAAAGTTTGGGCAGTAGACAGACAGCTATAATATTCTATGTGATAGAACATTAGAATATTAGGAGACAGGTACAGTTAAAGTCACAAGGTTTGAATTTTTTGCTTTTCGTTTTCTTGGGGATGCCATATACTAATCTGTAGACTAACACATGCCTATATATGTAAGAAACTCTTAGAAAAATTTTGCATATTACATGCATGCCTGTGTAGGGAGCCATTTGGGAGCAAGTGCTCTATTAATTGAGTGCAATACCAAGTTTACCTATAGAATCAATGCAACCTATTTAAATTTTAAAATATTTTATTTTTTTCAGAAATGGACAAACTGATTTGACAATGTATATGAACAGGCAAGTACTAAGATAGTCAAACAACTTAGAAAATGAATAATTAAGTTAGAGGACTCATAATCTGATTTTAGGATTTTAGGATGAATCAAAAAGTTAAAATAATCAAAAGGGATATTGGTCCATAATATTATTCTAGTACCTTTATCTGGCTTTGTTACTAGCCAGATGCTTACCACATAGATTGATTTAGAAAGTGTAACAGTTGGGCAGATTGATGTAATTATGAATTCCAAAAATATAACTGGATCATGCTTGTAAACTGATCTGTTAATCTGGGCATGATTAAGTTATGATTAGTGCGTTGACTGGGCTATGACAGTAGGGCATTGAGCCACACCCATTGGTGGGTGGGGAACCAAATATAAAAGGCAAGGCAAAAAACAGAGTTGAAGCAGTTTTTTGAGAAGCAGTTTTGGTGTTGGAAAGAAGGCCCTAGGAGAAGAAAAGCGAGTCCTTCACCTGATTGTCTACAGCTGACTTTGTGGAGGAACCAGGAGCTAAGCCCCGAGAGAAACGCAGCCCCAGGAAGAGAGGAACACAAGAAGCCTGAACCCTGGCAAACACAGGCAGCTGTCTTGCTTCAACAAGTGGCAATGGATTGTGGTGAGAGAAGAAACTTAATCCTTTATGGCCTGATATCTGTGGACTTCTACCCCAAATAAATACCCTTTATAAAGTCCAACCCATTTTTGGTATTTCACATTAGCACCCCTTTGGCTGACTAATACAGAAAGTATTCCCTCCAAATCATTTTTTTTGAAGGAATATGTGTAGGCTGTGTGTTTTGGAATGTCTGGTAGAATTCACCAGTGAACCTATCTGGTCCTCTGAATTTCTTTGTTGGTAGGTTTTGATTACTGATTTGTTCTCTTTTGGTGTTATTATTCTCTTGAGATGTATTTCTTCTTGAGTCAGTGTAGGTAGTTTGTATGTTTCTAGGAATTTGTCCATTTCATCTAGTTTATCTGTTTTGTTGGTGCACAATTGTTCATAGTATCCACTTACCCTCAATTATATTACTATGTCATCTATAATTATGCCCCTCTTTCATTTCTGATTTTAGTTATTTCTTGTCCTCTCTTTGACTCTTTAAGTTTAGCTAAATTTTTATCAATTTTATTGATCTTTACAAAGAAAAAACTTTTGGTTTCATTGAACTTTTCTATTGCATTTTTATTCTCTATTTTATTTATGTCCACTGTAATCTTTGTAGTTTCATTACAAACACTGCTCTCTTTGGATTTATGATGCTCTTCTGTTTCTTTCCCTTCATATTGTGATGATAGGTCTCATATTTGACATTTTTCTCCTTTTTTTGTTGTAAGAATTTAGAGTTATAAATTTCCCTCTCACCACTGTCTTTGTTACTTCTATAGGATTTGGTATGATTTATTTTTTAATCCACATGAAGTTTTTTTCTAATTACCCTTTTGATTATTTTCTTTGAGCCATTGGTTTTATAAGAGTGTACTTTTATTTTCCATATATCAGTGAATTTTCCAGTTATCCCTTTTTTACTGATTTGTAGTATCATTTCAATACTGCCAGAGAAATTTCACTGTATGATTTCAATCTTGTTATATTTATTAAGTCTTGTTTTATGAACTAGCTTATAGTCTATTTTGAAGACTGCTGCATCCACTAGAAAAAATGTTTAGTCCTCTCTTATTTGTGAAGTGTTCTACATATGTGTGTTGGCTTTAGTTGATTTATACTATTGCTTAGGTTTTCCATTTCTTTACCAATCTTTTATCTAGGTGTTCTATCCATTAGTAAATGTTGTGTATTGAAGTATATTACTAGACTATAGGATCACCTATTTCTCCCTTCAAAAATTTAAACATTTATTTCATTATTGTGGGTTCTTGCTGTTTCTGTGCATTTATTTTTAAAACTGTCATGACTTCTTGTTGAATTTACTACTGTATCAGTATATTGTTAACTATTTGTCCGTTTTAACAGTTTTGGACTAGAAGACTATTTTAGCTAATATTAGTATTACTAATATTACCATTGGACTTAAAAACATCTTAAATCTTTAACAACATCATTTGTTTTCATACCAATTTAACATCAATGACATAGATATTGTTTCTATACCCCATCATTCACCTACTTTGTTGTTTTACTTGTGACAAGTTATATTTCTACACATTAAATCCACTAAACCATAGAACAATAATTACTTTTTAAGCATGTGCTTTTTAGAATCTATTCAAATAAAAAATTGAGCTATATACAAAAATGTAATGCAATATAATACAGAAGTTATAATTACAGAATTATAATTATATGTTTACTATTCCAGAAATCAATATTCTTTTATAATGCTTAGATACACTCCCTAGTTTCCTTTCCTTTCAGTCTGAAGATCTCCCTGAAGCATTGTTTATTGAACAGGTCTACCAAGGATGCTCTCCATTGGCTTCTGTTTATCTGTAATTTCTTAATCTCCTTCTCATTTTTAAGACAATATACTTGCATATAAAATTCTCTGAGGATATTATTTTCTTTAGCACTTAAATATTTCATCCCACTGACTTCATACTTCTATGATTTTTTCTGAGAAATCAACAATTAATATTATAAGGACTTACTTTTACATGGCATGTTGCTTTTCCCTTGCAGATTTTAGAACTACCTTATTGTCTTTGCATTCTACAGTTTTACTACTGTCTGGGCATGGTTCTCCTCCAGTTTAACCTGTTTGTTGTTCCTGGTCTTCTTTAATGTGTGTTCATTTGTTTAATAAAATTAGAGAAGTTTTCTGCCTTTATTTCTTTGAATATTCCTCTTTTTTCTTCTGGGACCCTTATTATGATGATATTCTTATTCTTCAAGTTGTCCCACATTGCTCTAATGCTCTGTTCACTTATTTTCATCTTTTTTCTTTCTCCTCTTCAGCCTGTATCATTTTAATTGAACTGTCTTTGATTTCACTAATTCTTCCTTCTGTATATCCAACATCTGGTCTTCTTTGATGATTCCTGAAGTTCTAACTTGTTCCTTGAAGGTCCCTTTATGTCTTGTCTTTATCTTGTAAACTTTTGATTCACAATGTACGTTTTTATATTTTAATGTTTTAATTACGGCATTTAGCCCCTGAGTTGTCTGTTTCTTAAGTTGTATCAGACAGTTAAATGCCAAATATATGATTGAGTGTCAGGAACTAACAGCAACAACAAAATCAATGCATAAAACAACTTTCACTGTCTTTGAAAATTAGCTCTGTTTTGCTTGCTACTCTCCTTAATGAAGCAAAAATGTGAGGCCCTCCCCTTTTCTGAGACTTTGTGTTGGGCTGAGTTTGTTTTAGGACCTTAGAAATTTCCTGTTTATTGGAATTAGAATGACTTCCCTATCTTTATGAAATAGAATTTCCCCCTTTCAAAGTGCTCTATTATATGTCTTAGAGCAAGGAATCCTTACAGACTATTTTGTGTTGATTGCTATTAAGACTATTTTAACTGTCTCAACCTCTTTTTGACCTCAGTGCACATTCTGGGAAGAAAAAGACAAAGAAGGTCATCCTGGGCTAGGCTTTCAGGCTGCCACCAGATAGACTGGAACCAACATGAATGCACTCCAGTAAGTCCTTGGGGGTTATTCTGCTCCCTCCAAAACAGTCTTAGGGACCCATAATAAGAGCTCAGGTCCACTGCACATGTGCATGGAAAGGGTTGGGGTAGAGGCCATCTTGTGCTACATGTTATAAGTTGTATTTTCTTTATTCAGGGCTCACCCTGTTGCTACAAACATTTAACTGTTTTCTGGAGCTTTGAGGAATATAATTAGTCCTTTATTGTAGTTTCTCAAAGATTCTGTTGGTGAATTGACCCTGGAATGTCTTATGCCACTATCCTGGCTGCCTAGAAGCAATCATGATAATATTAAGAGCAATAAAAATATTTAAGGATGCAAATTTTATCCCAAGAGAAAAACACTAACAATATAATGCAATGAAGTATGGTTAAAAATATTATAGTGGGAATAAAATTAAATATAAAAAAGAAACCAAGAAAGAAGAATCAGAATTGTAAAATGATATGACATTAAATGAAAATAGCACATATACAATGATTTCAAATATAAGTGGCTTAAACACTCCAATTAGAAGACTTTTAATTGATCCTAGCAAAATATAAGACCCAACTTTATATCTATAAGAAATAGATGAATAGTAAATGGAAGTAAAAATGTATCCCTGTAAATATAAGCATTTAATAAAACTGTGCAAAGTATTGCAATTAGAAAAAGTAGACCTTTATATTCCAGGGATGTGAAGGAGAATAATAAAATAAAATAAAGTCAATTTTCCAGAATATTATAAAATTCTGCAGTAGAGTTTCAAGTCACGTAAAAAATAGAGAGAAAATATGAAACTATGTCCCAGGCAGCCTCACATCAGCAGCGCCTGCTAACAGGGATAAGAATGTCATGGCCACCAAGTTTGGGAGCAGTAAAATGGTTCAATGTTAGAAATGGATATGTTTTCATCAACAAGAATAACACCGAAGAAGATGTGTTTATACAGCAGACTGCCATAAAGAAGTATAACCCAGGAATTACCTTCACCGTGTAAGATATGGAGAGACTGTGGGGTTTGATATTGTTGAAGGAGAAAAGGGTGTAGAGGAAACAAATGTTCCAGGCCCTGTGGTGACCAGGGGCAAGGCAGTAAATATGAAGACTTTAACCATTATAGATGTTATCCATGGCCTCTGTGTCTTCCAGGCAATTACCGGCAAAAGTACCAGAATAGTAAAAGTTGGGAAACGAAAGAAGTAAAGAGTGTTCCAGAAGGCCAGGCAAAGCAAATCTGGTCCTATTCAGGACACAATTTCCACTTCACAGCATGCAGAAACCGTATTGCCGTCCACTACAGTATTCCAGCCTTGCTGTGCAAGGAGATGTGATGGAGGGTACTGACAGCCAGCGAGGCAGAATATGAATCCAGTTTACAGACCACCATTCCCCAGGGACCTCCTCCACAAAGACAGCCTAGAGAGGACAGCAATGAAGAGGATAAGGGAAATCAAGGAGATGAGACCCAAGGTCAGCAGCCACCTCAACATAGGCACTGCCTAACTTCAATTAGGGACACAGATGCCCAGAAAACCCTAAACCACAAAATGGCAAAGAAACAAAAGCAGCCTGTCCACTAGATGAGAAGTTGTCATCTCTGAAGGCTGAGCAGGGTGTAGCTGAGTGAAGGCTGGCTTAACATCTCTACCATCATCTAGTTTAGTAATACAACAAGAAGAAATGACTATGAAATTCCAGAAATAAGAAATGAACAACAGATTTGAACTCTATACCTTACATGTTTACTTATTGTCCATTGACCAGATAACTAGAATTATCTGCATTATCAATTCATCTTAGGGTTGTTATTATTTTTACCGAAAAAATATCTCTTTTGCGTAATGAGAAATGTGTTTTTAAAAAGCCTGGATTTTCTCTTTACACTTTTAAATATTTTAATACTTTTTCATACCTGTCCAAGGTGACATTTTTAAGAACTTAATGTTTAAATTGTAATAAATGTTTAAAAATTGATTTTTACAGAAACAGTCAACAAACTGCAAGTATCTGGTAATAAAAGACTTAAACAACAAATAATAAATGATGTATACTTGTCAGGAATAAAGGTCTAATTTGTTGAATATAAGAAAATAAATCATGTTTCCTTTCTGTTTCTAACTCTTGATGATCTGCCAAAATTATTTTTTTACTAGAAAAGATATGATTGATCCTATCATAGATGGGGTAGATTGGAGTCCCAACAACAAAAATTAGCAAAAAAGATTAGTAATAACAAGTTTTGTACATTATTTCTTCTTTGACTTTTCATATTACTTGAAAAAATACATAATGAATATAATAATTGTTTTCTATGCTGGGAAGGAAAATTAGCTCATGGTGATTTCGCAAGGTGTCAGCAGACAATTGAGGTGGCATTAACATAGAAAATCTTAAACTCCAAGGTAACCAATTGGAAAATGAATTAATACTGACCTTTTCATCCTCAAATAGCATTTCTGTATAATATTGAATTTTTGATGAATTGAAGAATTTTACATTTTTGTTTCATCACATATATTATATATTATTTTGTAATTTCTTGATCCATGCCATCAAATTCTCTCCAAAATACAGCAATATAAATTTTTCTTATAGTAATTGCTTCTAAATTTACATGTAGAATGAATTCATTATCGCTAATTAATGAGAGAGTCACAAGAATGCATTACACCTGGTTGTATATTGAGGGAATAAACTTTTAGCTATTCACATAATTGGAAAATCTTTACTTAGCTCTGATTTTTAGTTTCTCCCTCGTGTGTTTTTTTTTATTAATGTAATAAAAGGCAATACACTAAACAATAAAACAAATACAACAAAAGTTGGACTGAATTGAACAGTACATAAGCTGTATTGATGAATTAGATGATACTCTCAAACCTGACAGGAAAAGTTGCACCATGTTTTCCTTGTGATGCCTCAAAAATGCTCATCATCAGCTGGTTCACAGCCTGAGGAAGAAGTTGGATTTGGTGCAACAGTCAATGTGAATTGCATGCAACTGTGAGTTTTACAAAAGTTTATTATAAAGTAGGTCAAGGTTTATTATAAATTTTTATATAATAAAATCAGGATATTATTGAAAATTCACTGAGATAAAATTATATAAACACATAAGTACACATATATATACGTTTTATATGCACAAAGGAGAACACTTGGAAGGAAGTACATCTAAAAAATAACATTTATGAACAATTTTCTTCTTTGTATTTTGTTGTAAAACAATTTTTTCTGTAATAAACAATGTTTAATCCTATAATAGTGTCACACTATGAAATGCGAAAAAAACGTTTCATTATGAAAAAATGTGCTATTCCATCTTTGATGGTTAACAGTCATTCTATTTGGTCAGAAATTAATTAATTGCTCTCTAGAAATACCTCCTGTCTTACACAGTCATAAAATAGAGCATCACAAAAGAATACCAAAAAAAGTGCTCAACATTATGTGACTTTTAAACAGAAGGCAACTCTTTGTTTCAAATTAACATGGATGAATTAGTCTTGCAAATTTACCCAGAAATTCTCCTTGGAAATTGATCCCAGAGATGACCAAATGTTACATTAACAGCAATCTTCAATATAAGGGGTGCCATGGCATTATCAGTGTGAAAGTCAAAGGATACTTTCCTCTGCTTATGTGCACAGTAGCTCCCTGGTATACTTGTGAGACATAATTTCTGGGTAAACTTTCTATTTGATCAGGACCTGAAAAAAATTTTGAGGTTGCTTTATTGTACCTCGAAAGTAAAAAATCAATGCACAAAAATTAAACTTAAGTTATCTCAAGGAAAAATTATGTTATTGCATAAATTTCAGGCTCCTTAAATGGTTTAAATAATTTATTTGTGATAAAACATTGAGGTGGTAATCTTTCTAGATAGATAATGCTGGAAGAACTTTTTCACACACTTTGACTCCTGGTGAGTATTAATATAAAAGTTAGAGCATTTAAATTTTTCTAAAAATATGGAGATATTATTAGAAGGATATGCCTGTACTATATATCATGTAGTCTTACTTAGGTAATGCCAAGATTTGTGAAATGTAAATATATAATTGATGGAATCAAAGTCTTCAGGCAATGTACATAAATTGAAAATATAATTTTTGGAAGAAATTTGAATAAATAATCTGTCAAAGTATATCTTCTTAAAATTGATAGTAATGATAATAAACAAAAAACAGACAAGAAAACTCCACACATCTCAATCTCTCTATGCTTCCCCCACTGTATATAGCTGGTGTTTCTAGCTATTCGATCCAAAGTGTATCATCAATGGCTCTTATTGTTATCTCAAGGTTGTACATTCATTATCTCAAAAATTTAAGAACAATTTCATTACTCCAAAAAGAAAGATTTCACATTGCTTAGCATTCCTTCCTTGGATCTACATAACTACTAATCTCATTTCATCTTTATAAATTGATTTATATTTACATTTCATATAAATAAACTCAAACAATATATAGTACTCTGTGTCTGGTTCTCTTCAGTTAGTATAATTTTGTTTTTGTCTAATAATAACATTTTGTAATAGTAACTTACATTTGTTCAGCTTCAAAGAAAAATGGTCTTAGATATGTAATTATTGAAATAATGAAAATGCTTTAATAATAGTTGAAGTAATGAAGGCACAGCTATGTGATTATACCAAATATCAATGATTGTACACTTTGGAAGAATTGTTTGCTTTATTAATATGTATCAATAAAATTTATTTGTTTTTTTAAAAAATAATAGTAATGTGTACTCTATAATATTGATACACCTAGGATTTGATTTCTGACCTTTCATCTGCATTAAATAATATTGCATTAAAAAAGCAGAGTAAATGATGCATTAAAAGTATAATTGTTTATTTAATAACTAGCATTAATTTTTGTTTTGCTGAAGTGAAATATATTTAGAAATAATGTGTTATGAGCATGATCTCTGGGCTCAAACAATCTTGGGAAAATCACAATACTTAATACTTAATGGTTGGGACTGTGGTTAAATTACTTAACTTTCTGTGTCCTTTTTTTCATCTGGAAATTATGTGCAATTGTAAGAAATATGGTATAATATTTTAATCTGGATAAATGTGTTAATGAAGTGAAGTATTTATATCAGTGTCATGTTCATTCTAATTATGATATATATATGAGTATATATTAAAATATTCAAATGTTGTTTTTTTACCTAATTTATATTTGAGAGTGAAACTGTAGTTCTTTTGGTCATATTTTTCAACCTCTTCTTATTATGAAGTTCTAGAATCACTAAAATAATTAAAAGAAATGCCAGATCATGCCAATAAACAAACAGTTCTGAGACCGTTCGTGGTAAGTATTGTCTTTGATCTCTCAACAGTTTATAATAATTGAATGGTATTATTGGAACTAGTAATAACACAAATGTGCATGACTTCATCCTTATGAGATTGACAGACTCTGAAGAGATCCAGCAGATCCTCTTTATGCTGTTTCTCCTGTTAAACCTGATTACTGTGCTAGGGAATTCAGGGATGATACTAATAATTCATCTGGATCTCCAGCTTTATACCCCCATGTATTTTTTCCTCAGTCTCCTGTCATTCCTTGACTTCAGTTAGTCAACAGTTATTACTCCTAAAATCTTAGAGAATTTACTGTCTTATAAGAAGAATATTTCATTCTTGGGCTCTTTCACCCAGATGTATTTTTTTTCTCCTTGGTGGCCACCGAATATTACCTTCTCTCTTCAGTGGCTTATGACCAGTATGCAGCTATCTGCAATCCTCTTCACTACCCAGTTGTTATGTCCAGGAGATTCTGCTGCTCCCTTATCACTGTGTCCTACATGATTGGTTTTACTGAATCATTAGTTATTGTTCTTTATATGAACAGTTTGAGTTTCTGCAAATCCAATGTAATATATCACTTTTTCTGTGACTTAACCCCAATTTTAGCCTTGACATGCACTGACACTCATGACACTGAAATCATGATATTCGTTCTTGGTAGTTTAAATGTAGTGTTGTCCCTTACTGCAATCTCTGTGTCCTATGGGACCATTCTCTTTACAATCCTGAAAATTAATTCCATTTCAGGAAAGTACAAAGCATTCTCAACTTGTGCTTCCCACCTACTGGGAGTCACCATCTTTTATGTCACTGCAATTTTTACTTATTTAAAACCAAAGGAATCCTACTCATTGGGAAAGGATCAAGTGGCCTCTGTGTTTTATACCATGGTGGTCCCCATGCTTAATCCTTTCATATATAGTCTTAGGAACAAAGAGGTGAAAAATG
>JAQZBX010013222.1:15069-27931 GCA_029593785.1 Cabassous unicinctus | reverse complement strand
CCTTAGAGTCATGCAAAAGAGAGAGGGCTCCAGGCAATTGAAATGACAATGGATTGAAGCTATAAGGAGACCTTTTATTTCCTTCCTATTTGGGTATTTTCTGGTTTCTCTCTAAATACAGTAGCATCCTTCAATTAGGTTTAATTTCTGTAGAGTCACCCTCTTTCACCACACATGATCTAAAAGATTTCTAAGAATATGTTATTAAAATTTACAGAGTATATGGAAGCCATGAAAAATGTGTTAAACCTTTAAATCTGTGATTTAAATATATTTGCTTTTAAGGGCAACTTATTAGCAAAATAATTTTTAAAATGTGGTGTTATTCTTGAAATTATTTCAAAGAAATTACCTTACATATTGCAGTTTTAGGATATTTTATCATGAGGAGCTCTATCAGAAGATACTCCATTTATTCTGTAGAGAAGAAATATAGCTCTTTCTTAAAGAATGCTGCTTTGGACTAGAAAAACTAGGATATATATGGTAGAAGAGCCAGCTTTTTTTGCTTTCTTTCACTTAGTAAGTCACTGAAAGTATAAATCTAGTTTCCTAAATTGCAAAAAATTAAAATTTAAGTACATAGAGTTATTTTACAGATTAAATCAGATGATGAATGGAAATAATTTAATGCAGTACTAATAAATTTTGACCACAATCATCAGAATGCTTATATTCTTGCAAAATTTTGAATGCACAGAGAATTTGTAATGAAAAGTTCATTGGTTTTTAATAAATTCACTTGGTTAACTTTCTTCATAAACACAGAAACAGCTAAAAAGGAAAAAGAGCATTTCAATATTTGGTTATAGAACTGGGTGTGATATTGTGAGAGAATTAAATTATAGGAAAAAGGATAAGTGAACATTGAAAAAATTTTGAAAATTTTTGAAAATATTTAAAAATATCATAACCATTCTTAATAGTTTTCTTCATAGTCTTCTAGACTTATATATATGTATATTTAATTTTTTTGGTAAAATTTTATTTCTATTTGTCAGCTTTTATTTTCCACTCACCACTTTAACTTTTGGTAATTCCTTTGACATTTAACCTTTGGAGAGGAATGTTTATTTTGTTTGGAGTTAAATCAAGAAACTCATCTTACAATGCTTTAAGACCTGATGTTTTCTAAATTCATTGAATTAAATATCTGGTATTATAATTCTCTTGCATCTGCTTGCAAACCATTTGAAAGTACTATTATTTTGTGATGCTTCAACAAGCTTCACTAATTACTATGTTTTTTTGCTTAATTTTCTTATGATTGAAAAAATCATTTCCCTTTTCTGAGTTTATGTAAGTTTCTGATCTTTAAAAAGTTATAAATTTTTGAGTTAAATTTTTATTAAATTGTTTTAAAAATTTTAATAGAGAAAAGTGTGGTAAAGATAAGAATTGGTTATGAATCCAAATGCGATATCAATAAATTTTGTGCAGAAACGCTGTTTATATTTATTTCCTTTTTAAAATGTCTCTACACAATCCAGAATTTTAGTTCTAATTTTCTCTATGATTCAGATATATTGAAGAAAGTATGTTTACTTCATTTTTCTACATATTATTGTTGTATTTAAACTCAAGAAATCGTTAATAGATATTTTTTCCCTTTGAGTGATTTGTAGTCTTTTAAAATATATTAAGATTTTCTATGTAGAGTTATAATTCTTCATTTTCTTACATGATTTTTGAAAGATTAAAATATAGTTCAACTCTGTTATAGGACTAAAATTTTAATGAATTCTCTGAAGTTCATCATTGTTAAATAATTTATTCAAATCATTAAAAGTACATTTTTCTTCTACATCCTGAATTCATATAAATTTGACTTATCCTATATTATATTTATATAATATCTATATAAATTACTGTATAAGCTTTATTTTTGGTCTGAATTCTATATTGTTTAGAATTTATATCTATTGAAAAATTTTCTTTGTTTTGTTTGCCTATAGCTAAGTCTTTCATAAGCATTTATTTTTGATAATATACCTTTTTAACTAATCTCTCATCTTGTACATGCATTGTGTTTTTTCTTATATTTATAGGGCCTTTACATTTTCAGGTCTTCTTTATGAACTCTGCTGAACTTGTTTTCATTTATGTTTGTTTTTATGATTTAGAAAATGTATCCTTTTGTGTTTTCTTGGCAATGATCATCAACAGATTCTCTAATTTTTCAGACAACCATAAGTTAAGGAATTGCTTATGTTTTAATTAAATTCAGGCTTTCCTGTAATATATATTATAGAATTCATTTATGACATTATTAAACAAATGTAAATAACCATTGGTGGATGTGAAAACACTAGAAATTTTCCATATATTTCCCTGTTTATATAATTGCTTATCATATTTATATAAGATGTGATCCAAAGTTTTTGGGTTTTGTTTTTTTTGTGAAATATTTTTAAGATGAAATCTTTTTGTTCATGCTGGAATGACAAAATTTTATGTATTGTAAATTTGGACTACTTGAAAGATGATAAATAAAATACAATGAATAGGGCATGACAAAATATGAACAATGATTCTGTTTGCAAATGATTGATAACATAAAGTAATGGTAAATTATTTGGTGATCACCTACTGAATTCCAGATGCTATTCAAAGGTATATCATAAATTTAATTTATTTTGTCAAGATAACTCTCTGATAGACACTTGCAATATATGAATTTTAATCTTGAGCAATGAAAACTTATCCTCCACCTTGTTCAGGCAAACACATGAGTCATTCTGAAATTTTCTTTATGTCTCACACTTCACACTTTGTTCATCAGTATATCATATTAATTCTCGGTGCAGAATATATTTGGTGTGACTATTACTCAATATCACATCTGCTATAATCTGAGCCTAAAGAAACCTTATCTCAGTTTTAAAATTATTGCTTCTTAATGATCTTCCTCTGTTCTTCCATAATCCCCTTTTGTGTGATATCAATGTAGGGGTGCAATAATATTAAGTGTTGGTTCTTCACAAAACCTACCAGGTTTCCCATCGCATTAAGAATAAAAATCAAAGATTTACCAGGGCATTCCAGGCCACCGTGATTTTGCACCTACTCATTACTTCCATGGAAACATACTTTATCATTGTGTCTCTCATTCTTATGTTTGGAACAGCCATATTGACCTCCTCACCCTTCCCTGTACACATTAGTTCTGATGTTACCTGGATATTTCCAGTTTTTCTTCTCCCTGATATTCTCTTTCCCTAGATAACTGCATGGGTCTTTTCTCATTCTGTAGCTCATAAGACCATCCCTTACCAATCTATTTAAAATTTCACAATCACTATCCCTCATCCATTCTACATTTGTTTTCTATAGCACTTATCCCTAATATTCTACATATTTTGATGTTGCCTTTTTTTTTATCTCTGTTTTGTCCACATGAAGCTTCAATAAGCACAAGAAATTTTCCAAATGTGTTCAAATCTGTATACCTAACACCTAGAAGAGTGCCTCAACAAATGTATTTGAATGGGTGGATTTTACAAATGTTGAAACTGAGCACAGAGTGGTTTCATAGCATTGTCATGATCAGTCAAACAGATTTAAGGGCAAGCTCACATTAAAACCCAGGCAGTCTGACATTACATTTCACATTCCTAATCACAATTCTCTCATATGGAATTTTTTCAACAAAATTATAATACTTTGGTAAGATTTGAAAATAATTCCTCTTCTACACTTCCAGACATATAACTAGATGGAAGCCCCAACACGTCACAAAAAGTGAGGTACAAAATGTAACCCATGAAGAGGTGTGTTCCAATCCAAAATAATTGCATCATTTTTCCAATTTCTATAGATAGAAATCAAGGGAATGTGTTTAGAAATGGGTATTAAGGTGTGGAGTAATTATGGAAGGAAAATAAAGTTGGATTAGGCTGATTTTATATATGGATTCACTAAACAGAGAATCTGGATTCAACATTGCAGCCCAAGGGGTTAGAAAGGATTCAAACGGTTTTCCTGGTTGTCTGAAGCATGGACGAAAAGTGTCTGACATTGCCAGAGGTCAAAATGCTAGAACTTCCCTGGTATAATGTAGATGGGGTAGCCAAAGGTTTAAAGAGTTTGGAATCTTAGAGTGAATTTATCATGTAAGACAAGCTCACCCACCCCAGGAATGGCAAGAGGAAACAACTTTCATAAGGACTGTAAGGAATAAATTTGTTTGATGTACACTATCAAATCTGAAGAGATCTGTGGCTGCTCTTCTTTGTAAGTCATATATTACTGTGGGAACTGATGTCAATGAACTTGGATCCTTAAACACGGTAGGGATGATTAGATCCCAGGTTGGCAGAAACCAAATGGCAGCACTTAATTGCCAAAGAAATGATAGGTGTGGCTTCCATAATAGACAACAGACTGAAAGCTGTAAATAAAATAGTCTGATTTGCAAAGCACTATGGTGTTGCTTAGCAGATCATGGGGTACCCAGAAGTAAAATAGGTGAGCAGTATAGTCCATTTTTATTTGGTCTGTATTAGAAGAAGTGTTCCTGGTCAATTGAACAAAAGTCTAACTTTAACTTCAAAAGCAGAGCCATGCCCTTTAATCAATTCCTAGGCTTGAAAAAGTTTACAAATACAAAGTCCAATGAGTGAAGGGAAAGCAGGAGCCCCTTAGGGAAAGACCCTGTTACCCTGACAAAAATGTCTAATGTTAATCTTCCTGTTAGCCTTTCCAAAGTGATCTATGAATTTTTACCAGAATTACTGTGCATTGGGGAAAAGGAAATGATCAGATATTTTTTGTATGGATGATTAGTCATTGACTCAGGAATGCCATTAATTCCAGTAGACCCAAAATTTCACTGTGGTCCACCAGTCAGAGTAGAAGCTTATGGAAGTCAAGTGATTAATGGAGTTTTACCTCAGGTCTGTCTCTCTGTGGGTCCAGTGCATCCCCAGACCAATTCTGCTGTTATTTTCCCATTTTTGAAATGGATGATTGGAATAAATATACTCAGAAATTGGCAGAACTCCCACCTTGGTTCTCTGACTTGTGTAGTGAGGGCTATTATGGAATGAAAGGTAAATAGAATGCACTAGAACTGCTACTACAAAAAAAAAATAGTAAATCAAAATAATACTGCATTCCTGGAGGGATTGCAGAAATTAGTGTCAGCCTCAAAGACTTTAAGATTGAAGTGATGGTGATTCTCACTGCATCTCCTTTCAACTCTCCTATTTGGCAGAAAAATGCCACTGTGCAGAAAAGTGATGTACCTGGAGGGTGACAGTAGATTATCATAAACTTGAAAAGGTGGTAACTCCCATTGCAACTCTTTTTCCAGATGTCATATTGTTCCTTGATCAAACCAATACTTACCCTGCTATCTGGTACAGCTATTGAACTGGAAAATTTTTTTCTTCAATTGTTATTATTAAAGAACTCTAGAGACAGTTTGTTTTCAGCTGCACAGAGAGCAATACACCTTCACTGTCGAAACTCAGGGGTATTTCAACTCTCCAGACCAATGCCTTAATCTAGTCGACAGTGAACTCGACTGCCTCTCCCTCACACAGGACACCACAGTGTTCCATTTTATTGATGATTTAATGTTGCTTAGACCTTGTGAGCAATATGTCCTGACTACTCTAGGCTTATGTGTAAGACATTTGTCTGTGAGACGTTGGGGAATAAAACCCAACACAATTCAGGATCCTTCCACTACAGTGAAATTTCAAGGTGTCCAGTGGTGTAAGGCATGTCAAAGTATCCCTTCTAAGGTGAAAGAAAGGCTGTTGAATCTGTAATACTTATGAATGTGTCTTCCTTGTTTTGTTTTGCATATGTTTGTATATATGCATAAAAAATATATATATATTTGTTTTCTTGACTGTCTTATCCCCTTATCATATGACATAAGTTGTATTAGCTTCATGTCATAGTATTTAAGTTATAGGATATTAAGTTTAAGAGTGAATATTATCCAAGGATATGAACCTTACCCAGGGGAGAGTTAATATGTTTCTGGTGGTATGCAGGATAGATAAATATTAAGTGGTAATGTAAATGTTATTGTTTGTACTTACAGTTTATTTACGGTTTAAGGAGAAGGGCATGGATGAATAGTTGACAAGGGGTGGAATGCCATAGTTAAGTTCATATGATAATTTTGCCAAGTTATGGTGTTTAATTGTTTGTTTAAGCAATCACTGGCCTGATTGTTAAAGTGAAGATATTGTGTGGACAAAATCATTAGCAAGTTGATTGAATTTATGGTTGGTTACATATGTAATCAACTGAGGATATTGCCTTCAACAATGAGCGAAGACTAATCCAATTAGTTGAAGGCTTTAAAAGGAAATGTGATCATTTCAACACTCCGAAGAGAGAATTTCCATCTCTACTTCAGCCATCCAGCTACTGCTGGGGAATTCATCAAAATTTTCATTGGATTTTTCCAGTTTGTGGCCTGCCCTATGGAATTTGGACTTGCCCATCCCCAAAGCCACATGAGACAATTCACATAAAAAATCATAATATTTACATATATTTCAGAAAATTCACATAAAATTGACATATATTTCCTGTAAGTTTTGTTTCCATAAACAACCCTGACTAATTCAGAGGATGGAGTGTGATGGTTTGAAGCTGTATGTAATCAATAAAAACATGTTCTTAAAGTTAATCCATTCATGTAGATGTGAAATCATTTCAAATAAGAACTTTAATGAAGTTACTTCAGTTAAGAAGAGACCCACCTCAATCAGAATGGGTCTTAATACTATTCCTAGAGTTGTTATAAGTGGAATGAAATTCAGATACAGAGATAGAAAACCACAGACAGGGAAGGCTGAATCTGAAATCAGTGGAACCTGGAGGAGAATGAGAGGCCGGGTGATGCTGCCATCTCACTTGATATGTGACAGGGTAAGGACTAATGGTTGCTGACAGCAAGCCTTAGAATGCCACAGTCTTGCAGAGAAGGTATCATCGTGACTAAGACTTAATTTGGACATTTTTTTCTAGCCTAAAACCTGGAAGTTAATAAATTCCCATTGTTGAAGTTGAAACTACTAAGCCATTAGTAGCATCTACTCTAGACTTATTGGCAAGACATAAGAATGTTGGTAGATGAGTAATAAATACAAACAAAAAAGTCCTGTGTACTTTCACCTCAGTGAAATTTCTAGGCACACAAAAATAAAAACAATGTCAAGATATCCTTTTTAAGGTGAAGTGTAAGATGTTGCATCAGGCCCTTCTTACAATGAAAAAAGAGGCAGAACACCTAGTTGGCCTCTAAGCATTTTGGAGCCACCATATTATTTTGGGTGTACTGCACTAGCTCACTTACCAAGTAATCCAAATGCTTCTAATTTGAGTATGGACCAAAATAAGAAGAATCTCTGCAAATATCCAGACTCCCATGCAATCAGTTTTGTGACTTGGGCCATAATATCCAGCATATCAAATGTTGATTAAAGAGTCAGTGGCAAATAAAGATGCTGATTTAGCCTTTCTCAAACCCTTCTATGAAAAACTTGGTACCCATCCATGGGGTTTTGGTGAAAACCTTGCATCCTTGGCAGATAATCCTTTTCTTTTTTCTTTATTTTTTTCTTCTGAGAAACAGCTTTTGCCTTGTTTCTGAGACTTAATAGAGACTGAATGTTTAAACCTAGCCCAACTAGTTCCTATAAGATCTGAGCTGCCCATCATGAAATGGGTGCTGTCTAACCCACCAAAGCATTAAATTGGGCATGCACTACAAAATAATTAATAAACAAATGTGTATGTATATAGATAAATGAATCACTAACTACACAATAATTCTAGGAGCAATTTTGAGATATAGATAGATATACAGACAGACATACAGAGATAGATAGATAATTTTAAGTCTCCAAATAAAGCAGAATACCTTTATTAAAAATGAATCCAAAGGAGGCCACTAGCCACCATTTTAACTCTGCCCCTGGCATGAGGGGAAGCCAGACTGACTGAAAATCACATGATGGTAGGGACTGCCTTCTTTCCTTGCAGATTGGATTGAAGCACTAGTCTAAGCCCCGGCCCCACCTCTGACAGGGAGGAAGCTCAGGGAACATGCAACAGAGTTTCCAGGAAACTACAGGTGCTTTTGGCACACAAAGAATGAATAGTCATATCCCTATGGCTCCTTCCCCATCCCCCAATAGGATAGGAAGGGAACTGTGTTCCCTGAGGCTCTCTGAGCAACTGAAGGCACTTTTGTCCACACAGAGATGCCACCCAGGTCCCTACCATAGGATGGGAGGGAACTGGTGTTTCTTCAGCCTCTCTGGACAATGGCAGGAACTTTTGGTCTGAACACACTGGACTGTTGGGTGCAGCTACTGATTAGTAAATTTGCCTGGCTTAAGTACAGCCTTAAGAACAGATGAAGTTTGAAGCTGTCCAAGTTGGAAAGAGGCCAGTGCCCACAATTTTGACTCTGCCCTCAGCATGAGGAAAAGCTGGGCTGATTGAAAATCACAGGGACGGTAGGTACTGGCTTCTTTCCCCCCTGATCAGACTACAGCCTTAGCCAAGGATCCAGCCCCACCTCTGGCAAGAAAGAGGCTAGCAGGACCTGCCTTAACCTCTCTGGGTAACTGAAGGTATATTCAGCATGCACAGACTGAATAATCGGTCACCTGAGGCTTAGTCTTCACACCCTATAAGATAGGAAAGGAGCTATGTTTCCTCAGCCTCTTTGGATAACTGCAGGTGCTTTCACTCTACAAAGACTGATAGATGGACACCCATAACTCTGTCCCTGCCCCCAAGTAAGGTAGAAAGGGACTGTGTTTCCTCAGCTTTTCCCAGTAATGGCAGGTACTTTTGGCCTACATAGCCTGGAGTGATGGCTATCTGTGGATACACTCACACCCTGCAATAGGATAGGAAGGGCTGGTGCATCCTCAGTCTCTCCAGAAAACAGAAGGTACCCTCAGCCTGCATTGAGTGTACTGTTGGGTGACTATGGAGCCACGCTAACCACCCAATAGAATAGGAGAGGGCTGGTGTTTCCTCAGATTCTCAGGTCAATGGCAGGCACTTTCAACTGACATGGATTGAACTATTGGGTGATAAGCATCAAGATGACATAAAGGAGTTGAGATAACTAATCACAGATGTTCAAACAAATTCCCTTAATAAGTTCAATGAGATGGCTAAAGAGATTAAGGATATTCAGAAGACACTGGGGGAGCACAAATAAGAATTTGAAAGCATACATAGAAAAATCAGATCTTATGGGAAAGAAAGGCACAATAAATGAAATTTGAAAATACACTAAAGTCATTTAACAACAGATTTCAGAAGACAGAAGAAAACATCTATAAGCTTGAAGACATGGCCTCCAAACACCAGCATACAAAAGAAAGATGAAGAAAGGAATGGAGAAAATTTTAACAAAGTCTCATGGAAATAAACAGCAGCAAGAAACATGCAAACATATGTGTCATGGGGGTCCCAGAAGGAAAAAGAAGGGAAAAGGGGCAGAAGGAATATTTAAAGAAGTAATGGTAGAAAGTTTCCTACGCTACTGAAGGACATATATATATGCGTCCCAGAATCACAATGCACTTCCATCTGAATAAATCTGAATAAACCAGTTCTGAGGCGCATAATAATTAGAATGCCATATGCCAAAGACAAAGAGAGAATTCTGAGAGCATCAAGAGAAAAGCAATTCACAATATCTGAGGGATACTCAATAAGATTAAGTGATGATATCTCATCAGAAACTATGGAGGCAAGAAAGCACTGGTATGCTATATTTAAGATACAGCAAGATAAAAACTGTCAGCCCAGAATCTTATCTCAGGAAAAATTGACTTTAAAAAATAAGGGTGAGTTTAGAATATTCACAGATAAACAGAAACTTAGAGAGTTTTTAAGAGTCTGGCATTGCATGAAATATTAAAGGGTGTGCTACAACCTGAAAAGAAAAGACAGGAGACAGAGGTTTGGAAGAGAGTCTAGAAATGAAGGTAATATCAGTAAAATAGCTAAAAGTATCAAAAGAGTGGTGAACATAGAATATGACAGGTAAAACCCAAATGTCATAATGGGTGAAATAAGAATTGACTTTCCAGTAATAACATTGAATGATAATGGAGCAAACTGTTCAATCAAAAGACAAAGACTGGTGGAATGGATAAGGAAATATGAGCCTTCTATATGCTGTCTACAAGAAACTTAGCATAGAACAAAAATACCAATACATTGGAAATGAAAGCCTAGAAAAAGATATTCCATACAAGTAGTAATTAAAAAAAAAGCCATAGTAACTGTAGTAGTCAGGGATCTCTATGGAAACAGAATCAACAGGAAATATCTGTAAATAGTATGAGGTTTTGTAAGAGTCTCTCACATGACCGTGGGGATGCACAAGTTCAGGTTCCACAGGCAGACTGCAAACCAGGAGCTCAGATGAAAGTCCAATGAAAGTGTTTAATAAGTTTCCAGGAGATGCTGGCTGTGCAAAAGCAAGCTGGGAAATTATCTCTGAATGCTGAAATCACTTCCTCTTTTAAAGCATTCAACTGATTGGATAAAGCATCACTCATTGTTGATGGCAATCTCCCTGGTTGATGTAGATGTAAAAAGCCATCTATGCAGTAACTTCACTGATGACTACAGCACATAAATATCCTTTAATTACAATTATCCCAGTGATTACTTGACCAAACTTTGGGCACAATTACCTGGCCAAGTTGACACATTAGCCTAACCATCACAGTAACTATACTCTTTTCAGATGAAATAGACTTTCAAAGCAAAACTGTCCTTAGAGAAAAGGAAGGATTTTATATATTAATAAAAGGAACAATTCACCAGGAAGAAATAACAACCATAAATATATATGCACCTAAACAGGATGCCCCAAAATACATGAGGTATACATTGGCAAAACTGAAAGGAGAGGTAGAAGTCTCTACAATAACAGCTGGAGACATCAATACACCACTCTCAGCATTGGATAGAACACCAGGTCAGAGAAGCAATAAAGAAACAGCTGGGATAATATGATAAATGGACTAAACCTAATAGGCATATACAGAAATTTGCACCCCAAAGCAGCATGATATACATTCTTTTCAAGTGCTTATGGATATTTCACTAGCATAAACAATATGTTTGGTCATAAGGTAGATCTTAATAAAGTAATCAAGATTGAAATTGTGCCAAGCACTTTCTCTGATCATATGGAATAAAGTTGGAAATCAACAAGAGGCAGAAAAAGGATAATCTACAAATATGTGGAGATAAAACAACGCACTCTTAAATAATCTGTAGACCAAAGAAGAAATTTCAAGAAAAATCAGCAAATATATCAATATGAATGAAAATGAGAACACAGAATATCAGAACCTATGGGATGCAGCAAATAGAGTATTGAAAGAGAAATTAGCGTCCTCAATTTTTACATTAAAAAGAAAGTATGAGCAAAAATCAATAATCTAATTACATATGAGAGGAAATAAAAAAAGGACCAGAAACTAATACCAAAGCAAGTATGAGGAATGAAATAACAAAGATTAGAACAGAAATAAATGAAATTCAGTACACAACAATAGAGCAAATAAATAAAACCAAAATTTGGTTCTTTAAGAAGATTAAGAAAATCAACAAACCCTTAGCTAGACTGACAAAGATAAACAGAGAGAAGACGCAAATTAATGAAATAAAAAAAAATTAAAACAGGTACATTACTATTGACCCCACAGTAATAGATCATAAGAGGATAATTTGAACAACTTAATGCTAAAAACTAGACAATGTAAATGAGGTGGAAAAATTCCTAGAATGTATGAACAACCTACACTGACCCTAGAAAAAAGAGAAGACTTCAACAGACCTATCACATGTAAAGAGATTGAAACAATAATCAAACAACTACCCGAAATGAAAGGCCCAGGACCAGATGGTTTCAAAGGTGATTCCTACACAAGTAGTTAAAAATTTGGTACCAATTTTACTCAATTTCTTCCAAAATATTCAACAAGAAGGAATGTTACAAAACAAACAAAAAAAGAAAAGTACAGACACATTTCCCTAATGAATATGGATGCAAAAATCCTCAAAAAATAATTACAAACTGAATCCAACAATGCATTAAAAAATTTATTCATCATGACCATGTGAGTTTTACACCAGGCATGCAAGAGTGGTTCAACACAAGAAAATCAATTAGCATAATATACCACATTAATAAATCAAAGAAGAAAAATCACATGATCCTATCGATTGGCTCAGAAAAGACATTTGACAAAATACAACATCCTTTCTTGATGAAAATACTACAAAAGATAGGAATTGAAGGAATCTTTCTCAACATGGTAAAGGCCATCTATATAAAACACATGGCTATCATTGTACTCAATGGTGAAAGACTGAAAGCTTTCAAACTGAGATGAGGAACAAGATAAGGATGTCCCATGTCACAACTGCTGTTCAATATAGTGCTATAGGCTTTAGCCAGACCAATGAGATTATAAAAATAAAAGGCATTCAAATCTCAAAGTAAGAAGTAAAACATTTACTATTTGTAGATGATATGATCCTATACCTAGAGAGTCTTGAAAAATCTACAACAAAGCTGCTGAAGCTAATAAATGATTTCACTTAAAGTGTCAGGATACAAGATCAATGCACAAAAATAAATGATTTTTCTATAGTGCAATCTGAGGAAAAATTCAGGGAAAAAAATTCCATTAAAAATAGCTAGTAAAAGAAGCAAATATTTAGGGATGAATTTATCCAAGGATATAAAGCACTTATATTCAGAAAACTACAGTGCATTGTCAAAAGAAATAAAAAAATATGTATATCTAAATAATTAGAAGAAAATTCCATTCTCATA
>JAQZBX010013222.1:0-14969 GCA_029593785.1 Cabassous unicinctus | reverse complement strand
ATATTACTTAGCTACAGTGGTAAAACAAACAAACAAACAAACAAAAAAACAAAAAACAGCATAGTGCTGGCATAAAAATGTAAACTAATGGAACTGAGCTCATGATTCAGAAACAGATGCTTAGTACTATAGTAAAGTGATTTTTGACAAAGTTCTCAACCCTCCAAGCTTGGGCAGAACAGTCTATTCAACAAATGATGCTGGGAGAATTGGATACCCAAAGCCAAAAGAAACAAAGAGGACTCTTACTTCACACATTACACAAAAATTAACTTAAAATGGATCAAAGACCTAAGTATAAAAGCAAGAACCATAAAGGTCCTATAAGACAATGTAGGAAAATTTCTTCAATACCTGGTAGTAGATGGTGGATTCTTAAACCTTACACTGAAAGCACAAACCATGAATGAAAACATGGATAAGTGGGACCTCTTTAAACCTAAACACTTTTGTAATACAAAAGTCCTTTTGAGATAAAAAAAGGACTTCATGAAGAAGATGAAAAGGCAACCCACTCAATGGGAGAAAATACTTGGAAACCAGCTATTTGATAATGGTTTGATTTCCATTCTATGTAAAGAGATCATACAACTCAACAACAAAAGAGCAAGCAATGCAGATGCAGATGTGGCTCAAGCAGTTCAGTGACCGCCTACCACATGGAATTGCCTCGTAAAGAAGACAAGCAAGACAGGAAGCAAATGAAATGGGCTGGTGTGGTAAGCTCTCACAAAAAGATGATACCATGAGATGATGCAATAAAGGAAAACAATGAAGAAACGCAATGAGAGACCCAACAAGCAGGCAGTGGAGGTGGCTGAAGCAATTGGACTCCTCCCTCCCACAGGGGAGGTCACAAGTTTTGTTCCCAGTGTCTCCTAAAAAGAACATAAGCAAACAATGAACAGACACAGAGAGTAAACAGCAAACATAAACAATGAGAAATAAATTTTTGAAGAATAAATAAAATAAAATTTAATAAAAGGGAAAGTAATCCAATTAAAAAGTGGGCAAAAATTTTAAATAGACCTCTCTCCAATGAGGAAATCCAAATGAACAAAAAGCACATGAAAAATGTTCCATATCACTAGTTATTAGAGAAATTCAAATCAAATCAACAGTGAGATATGATCTCACACAGCTTAGAATAGCCATTATTTGTTCAAAAATCTGAAAACAATAAGTACTGGAGGGGATTTTGAGAATAGGAACCCTGTTTCACTATTGATGGGATTGTAAAATGGTACAGCCTCTGTTAAAGACAGTTTGAAGTTTCTTCAGGAAGCTAAATATAGAACTGCCATATATTCCAGCAATTCCTGTTCTATATCATCCTTCTTTTCTTGCCTCTTTCAATTTTGCTGGTCCTAAACTTTTTCCTTCAAGGGAATACAGACAACAGCAAGGAAATAGAACAAGGGTAACAAAGTGTAAAAGACAAACCTTAACACACACCCAAAAACAGAAACTAAATAAAACCCTAGAGTAGAAAGAGAAGTTAATCAACTGAATAAACCCATTAAAATAAAAAGATGACCAGATAGCAACAAAAAAATTACAAACCATACCAAGAAACAGGAAGACATGGCCCAGTCCAATGAACAAAATAAAAACCAGGAAGAGATGAAGAACATCGAACGGCTAGACATAGATGTCCAAACAAATATCATGGACCAACTTAATGAAGTGAAGGAAAATTTAAGGATATTAAGAATACACTGGGAGAACATATAGAAGAAATTGTAAACATAGGTAAAAAGATAATGGAAATGATGGTGATAAATGGCATGATCCAAAAAATCAAAAATACACTGGAATCACATAACAGAAGATTTGAACAGGCAGAAGAAAGAATTAGCAATGTGGAAGACAGTACATCTGAGATCAAACAGATAGTAGAACAGATAGATAAAAAGATAGAGAAAATCCAGCACAGACTTAGGGATTTGAATGACAACACAAAATGTACGAACATAAACACTGTAGGCATCCCAGAGGGAGAAGAGAAGGGAAAGGGAACATAAGGAGTGTTAGAGGAAATAATGTCTGCAAACTTCCCAACCATATTGAGGGAGATGGATGTATATTTCCAGGAAAAACAGTGCACCCCAAACAGGATAAATCCCATCAGGCCTACTCCAGTACATATACTTGTCAAACTGTTCGATGCTCAAGAAAAAGAGAAAATATTGAAGGCAGCAAGAGAAAAGAGAGCCGTCACATAAAAGGGAAGCTCAATAAGATTAAGTGCTAATTACTCTTCTAAAACCCTAGAGGTGAGAATGCAGTTGTTTAACATACTTAAGGTACTAAAAGAAAAAGTTCCAGCCAAGAATTCTTTACCCAGCAATGATGGCATTTAAAAAATGTTGGAGAGTTCAAAATATTCACAGAAATGGAAATTTAGAGAGTATACCAATAAAAAACTTGACCTTCAAGAAATACTAAAGGGAGCTCTGCATGTTGAAATGGAAATAAACAGGAGAGAGAGAGAGTTGGAGGAGAGTGTAAGAACAATTAAACAGACAAAAAAGAGAAATAAAAATAACATACGATATGCATAAACCGAAAGAATATATGGCTAATGTAAGTAATTCCTTGAGAGTAATAACACCGAATGTTAATGGATTAAACTCACCAGTCAAGAGACACAGATTGGAAGAAAGGACAAGGAAATATGACCCATCTATATGCTATCTACAAGAAATCTACCTTAGACCCAGGGATACAAGGAGGCTGAAAGTGAATGGTGGGAAAACAATATTACAAGCAAACAATAACCATAAAAGGGCAGTGGTAGCTACACTAACATCCAATAATAGAGACTTCAAATGCAAAACTGTTGTGAGACAAAGATGGGCCATACATATTAATAAAAAGGGTATTATTTCATGAAGAAATTAAAGCCATAAACATTTATGCGCCTAACCAGGGCACCTCAAAGTACAAGAGGCAAACACTGGAAAAATGAAATGCAGAAATAGAACCTCTACAATTATAGTGGGGGAATTTAATAAACTATTATAACCTTAGAATATCTTGACAGAGAATCAATAAAGAAACAAAGACTTTGAATAGTACATTAGAGAATCTGGACCTAATAGACATATACAAAACATTACACCCAAATACAATGGGATATACATTCTTCTCGAGAGCTCATGGATCATTCTCCAAGATAGACCACATGCTAGGCCACAAAAAAATAATCAATGAAATCAGAAATATTGAAATTATGCACAGTAATTTCTCTGACTAAAATGGAATGTAGCTGGAAATCATTAAAGGCCAGAGAACCAGATTAGTCACAAAGATAGGGAAGCTAAACAACACATTCTTAGACAATCAGTGGGTCAAGGAGGAAATTTCAAATGAAATCAGTAACTACCTTGAAATGAATGAAAACAACAACACAACATATCACAATTTGTGGGATGCAGCAAAAACTGTACTGAGAGGGAAATTCATAGCCCTAAATACATATATGAAAAAAGAAGAAAGAGCTAAAATTGAAGACCTAAATGCACACCTGGAGGAATTAGAAAACGTACAACAAACTAACACCAAAGGAATTAGAAAGAAGGAAATAACAAAGATTAGAGCAGAGCTAAATGAAATAGAAAGTAAGAAAGCACTAGAAAAAAAAAACAACTAAAAGCTGGTTCTTTGAGAGGATCAATAAAAAGACAAACCCTTAGTTAGATGAACAATGAAAAAAAGATCTAAATACACAAAATAAGAAATGAGGAAGGGTATATCACCACTGAACATAAGAAGATAGTTGGAAAAATTACATGCCCATAAGAAGGATAATTTAGAGGAAATGGACAAATCTCTAGAAAAAAAACAATCAACCTACATTAATGAAAGAAGAAATTGATGAACTCAACAGGTGAATCACAAGTGAAGGAATAGAATCAGTCATTAAAAACCTCCCAACTAAGAAGAGCCCAGGACCAGATGGCTTCATCGACAAATTCTTCCAAACATTCAGATAGACCTAACAACTATCCTGCTTAAACGTTTCAAAAAGTAGAAGTAGAAGTAACATTGCCTAACTCATTCTATGATGCCAGCATTACCTTAATATGAAAGCCAATCAAAGAAGCCACAAGAAAGGAAAATTACAGACCAATCTTTCTAAAGATTGGAGAAACTAATATCTTCAACAAAATACTTGCTAATCATAATCAGTAACACATAAAATGAATTATACACCAGGATCAAGTGGGTTTCATCCCAGGTATGCAAGAATATCAATCAATGTAATACACCACATGAACAGATCAAAAGAAAAAAAATTTCATGATCATCTTTCTAGATGCAGAAAAAGCATTCGAAAAAATACAGCAGCCTTTCCTAATAAAAACACTGCAAAAGATAGGAATAGAAGGAAACTTTCTGAACATGATAAAGGGTATATATGAAAAACCTACAGCTAACATCATATACAATGGTGAAATCCTAAGAGTTTTCTGGCTAATATTGGGAACAAGACAAGGATGCCCACTATTACCACTCCTATTTAATATTGTATTAGAAGTACTTGCTCAAGCACTGAGGCAAGAAAAAGCTATAAAAGACATCCAAATTGGAAAGGAAGAAGTAAAAATTTCACTATTTGTAGATGACATGATCCTATACATAGAAAGCCCTGAGAAATCTACAACAGCACTTCTAGAACTTTGAAATGTGTTCAGGACAGTCACATGTTATAAAATCAATGTGAAAAATCTGTAGTATTTCTGTACACCAATAATGAGGAAGCTGAGGGAAAAATCAGAAAAAAATACCATTTACAATATTGACTAAAAAATTCAAATACCTAGGAGTAAATTTAACCAAAGGTGTAAATGATTTATACACAGAAAACTACAAAACACTGTTAAAGGAAATCATAGAAGACTTAAATAAATTGAAGAATATTCCCTGTTCATGGATAGGAAGACTAAACATCATTAAGATGTCTATGCTAGCCAAACTGATCTACAGATTTAATGCAATCTCTATAAAAATCATCACAACAATTTTTACTGAACTGAAAAACTAACTATGAAATTTATTTGGAATAAATAGCCAAAACCACATTGAAAAAGGGAAATGAAATTGGAGAAATCTCACTACCTGATTTTAAAACATACTACAAATCTACGGTGGTCAAAACTGCATGGTATTGACAAAAGGATAGACATACTAACAATGGAACCAAATTGAGAGGTCTGGTATACATCCTCATATAAACAGTCATCTGATATTCAAGAAGACCACCAAACCCACTCACCTGGGAGAAAATGTCCTCTTCAACAAATGGTGCTTGGAGAACTGGATATTCATATCCAAAAGAATGAGAGAGGAACACCATCTCACACCTTATACAAAAATCAACTCAAGAAAGATCAAAGACCTAAATATAAGAGCCAACACTATAGAGACCTTGGAAGATAATGAAGGGATGCATCTACAATATCTTGGAAAAGGAAATGATATCAAGAACTTTACACAAAAAGCATGAGCAATGAAAGAAAAAACATGACCTCTTTGAAATGAATTAAACATTTTGAACTCAGAAAGCTAGAGTCTGGAAGATGGGTTTACAAGAAATAAGGAGAAGCAGTTTGTGAGCCAACACCCATTCTGGCCAAATCTACGATAAGGTGGAAGTGAGTAGTTGTGCAGTGAAGGGACATGACAAGGGTGTAGCGATACTATTAGGTTTGGCAGTGCAAGTTTGACAGGGAGATACAGTGGGGAGGATGTATTAGATGGTCCATGGAATTGGGGGGAGGGTTGGGAGATGGTAGGGGTGAACACTGGATATTGGCAGGTACATGGTTGAGACTCTGATGTTGAGAAAGCTCTTTTGGCAATATGACAAAGAAGGGTTTCTGGTTTAGGGTGTTGGATGGGGGTGGGGGCGGCATTTGAGACAAGGCTTCCATGGGGCAGTCTTCTAGAGAATGTACTAGTGAGAATTTTGTCATAGTCTGCTGTACCAGTGGGTGGAGACCCACATAATGAGTGGGAAGGAGATGGACTCCCATCCTGAGTAGGCCGATAAATTCTCAAACAGATGGGAGGGTGTCTCTTGAGAGCATAGGAGGCTCTTAATAGGAGAGGACAGAATAATTTGTCAAGTCCTCAGCATTGTTGCAAGTACCTGTGAATCTTGTCCATCAAGGAGCAAAGCCTGGCAGTCACTGTGGGCCCCGAAGAGAGGGGATTGATGCATGGAAAAGATGGGGGCAATGGAAGTGTTCTGCATGATCTTGCAATGATGTATACAGGCAATGTTAAATTTCATTAGAAATTTATAAAAGTGTAAGATCTAAAATGTAAATCATAATGTAAACCATTGACCATGGTTATTACATAGGTTTCAATATTTGTATACCAATTTTAACAAATGTACCAGCCATATTTTAAAAGGTTATTAACATGGGAAAGGGGAAAAGGGGGAGGATGCCGGGTATATGTGAATCCCCTATATTCTTTATATGACTTTACTGTGACCTAAAACTTCTTTGAAGACAAAATGAAAAAAAAGTAAGGCACTGGGGAAGAGATGGAAGAAAATGCCACTGTACATACAGGCAACAGATATTAGAGTGATGAAAGGCAATATGTCAAAATTTTAATTTAATTTTATTGTTTAAAATATTTTTCATTTTTTAAAATATCCAATTTCTTTTTTACTTTATTTTAGTCTTAATTTTTTCTAAATTATTATGTATTATATTTCTTATGTTTAAACCTATCATTACTATTTCATTTTCCTATTAATTGTATTTGGTGATATTCTTGGCTTCATTTTAGAAGAGGTTTTAGATCACAGAAGGGTTACAACTGTGGCAGGGGAGAATCATTGGTGTGGGGTGTTAGTGATGGGGGATACATGGGAAAAAGTTCACCTGGGCCTACATATAAGGTATATAAATGTGTTCAAATATTCATGAGGCATTGCCACAGTGAGTAAAGTTTCACACAACAACCAAAAGAATATGAATTCCCATCTTGGAGAGCTCTGCCACATTCTCTAATGGAACAGCAACAATCCCCCAAGTACAGGTGCAATGACTAGTGAAGAAGGATTTTCCATTGATGGGCCTTTGATATTGATGACTATGCTTATGAACCTTTACTCTTGAAATTTCAACTTAGCCTATTGTTGTAGAGTGCCTAAGAGTTACCTACTCTGCACCTCCTTGTTACTCAAATGTGGCCTCTCTCCAAGCCAAATCAGCATATGAATGCATTACCTACCCCCTAGCATGGAACCAGACTCCCGGGGATGAGCCTCCCTGGAACCAGGGGATTACCACCAAGCACTGGCTGGTGATACAACTGGGAATACACCTTGAACAAAAGGAGGAAAATGTAAGCAAATGAGTTTATATGTCTAAAAGATTTCAAAGTGAGTCAGGAGGTCTTCAGAGAGGTAACTCTTATGCATATCTCAGGAGGAGATGTCAAAGTAGATACTACCTCAAATTGTAGGGCTCCTGAGGGCTATGGAGTTTGTTGCCTGGCCAGTGGGCCCTTCTTTGGAGTTTGTGCTCCCAAGTGTGACAGAGTTGGACTCAGATGTGACTTTTCTAAAATGCCTCTTTTGTCCCTTCTGTTTGAACCTATAGTTGGTGCTGGAGTTGGTAAGTGTATGTTCAAGAAACTTGAATCTCTGGGCTGTCCATATGCCAGCTGAGCCCTGAGCATCAGCAGAATTGCAACACCTACTCTCCAGTTCATTGGATTCACCCAGGACAACTAACGAGGAGGTGAGAATGGACAACCACCACACCAGGGAACCGAGAGAGTCTACAACTGCAAGCAAGATAGTCCCATCCATCAACCATATGGGATCCAAGCCCTCTCTCAATTAGAGGTGGAGTTGCTATCACCATTCCAGAATCCTCAGGACTGGGGAATAAAATATGGACTAGAGTGGACTTACTGGTATTCTACTATAGACTTATTGTGATTCTAGCAATGGAAGAAATTATATCATGGATGTGGAGACAGTGGCCACTGGATGAGTGGAGGTCAGGGAGAGGGAAAAAGACATGTACTATGGGGACATTTTCAGAACTTGGAATTGTCCTGAATGACATTGCAATGACAGACACAGGCCATTACATATCCTGCCATAACCTACAGAATTGAGTGGGAGAGAGTGTAAACTACAATGAAAATTATAATCCATGCTTAGTGGAAATGTTCCTTAATGTGTTCATCAATTTCAATGAATGTACCACAGTAATGAAAGAAGTTGTTAATGTGGGGAAAGTGGGAGATGTGGGGAGTGGGGCATATGGGAAAACCTTATATTTTTTATGTAGCATTTTATGTAATCTAATTATCTTTTTTTCCCACCATACTAATTAATTTACTAAAAGATCATGTATATTCCAGTAATGTTAGCACATGCAGCATAGCAGTTGCAAGTGAGCAAATTCTTTGTTAGATTGATGGAAATACAGCAACTTAAATTAAAAATTCTCTTTTTCATTACAGGCCAAACATGTACATTAAATGAGGTAATAATTAAAAATAAATTTTCTCCATCCATAAGCTTCCAGTGGTGTTTTTTTTGTTTTGTTTTGTTTTGTTTTGTTTTTGCATTTGCTTATATAAATGTTATTTTATATATATATACATATATTTTTTAAAGGTGCTTACATTATCTAAATATTACTCAGAAATTACAGGGATTCCCATGTTCCCCACCTCCCACACCTCCCACAACATCCCACACCATCATGCTTCATCAGTGTGGCACAACACCCCCAATGGATATACATATCCTGGGGCCTTGCCACCGAGCATAGACCACAGTTCACATCACAGACCACACTCTCTCCCACACAGTTCTGCATGGTATATGCTGATGAAAAATGGCCTACATCTGTCGCCGCAATGCCACTCAGGACAACCCCCAAGTCCCAAGAAAGCCCCTGTATTTCAACTGCCCCTCCCCTCCCTGACCTGAAAATGTACAGTGGCCACCGGCTCCACCTCACTGTTACAATTTCTTCCATTGCTTGAATCACAATATGTCTACAACAGAACATCACCAAGTCTACTCTAGTCCATAGCTCCTCCCCCAATCCTGAGGGGAGTGGGATGGTGATGTCCATTCCACCTACAAGTGAGAGAGGGCTTATATCCCATAGATACAGTGGATGGGATTATCCTGCCTGCAGCTGCAGGCCCTCTCCATTCCCTAGGATGGCCGTTGCCCATCGTCGTCTCCTCGCCAGGTGACTTGGAGGAGTCCATTGAGCTGTAGGGTAGGAGTTTCAGCTCCACAAAGATTACAGGCACAGCTGGCACATAAGTAGGCCAGAGGCTCCAGTCTCTGGAAGTACACCTGAAAACTCCAGCATTACATATATGTTTGAATAGAAGGGACTGATGGACCGTGTAAAGGGAGGACTTATTGGAGTCCAACTCTGTCACTCTCAGGGGCACAGATTCCAAAGAAGAGCCCACTAATTAGGTATCAATCTCTGGGGCTTTCCCGACTTATATAGGACCTGGGTGTCTCCAGAGCCCTCAGGAGTCCCTCTGTGTGGGGTGATATCCACTTTGGTGTTCTATGAGATCCTACTGAGGTGTGCATAAGCATTACCTCTGGGATGACCTCCCGACTCTCTTTGAAGTCCCTTAGCCATGTGAACTCATTTCTCTTTACATTTTCCCCCATTTATTCAAGGTCTTTTTCCAATCGTGTTGCCAGTTGGCACTGGTATTTATCCCTCATTGTCAGGGAGGCTCATCCCCGGGAGTCATTTCCCATGTTGGGGGGAAGGTGATGCATTTATTTGCTGAGTTTGGCTTAGAGAGAGGCCACATTTGAGCAACAAGGAGGCTCTCAGGTGGCAACCATTAGGCACCCCATAACAGTAGGCTAAGTTTAAATTATAAGAGCAAATACTCATAAGGCTAGTCCTCAATAACAAGAACCCATCAATGGGCCATCCTCTTTTGCCAGACTCAGGGGACTGTTGCTGCTGCCTTGGAGAATGTGGCAGAGGTCTCCAGGCTGGGAATTCTGATTCCCTCATTTATTGGGTGATTGTCTACCCATCGTGACAAACAAAAAAAATTCCTTTTTAAAAGAAATTATTCCTTTTTCCTTTTATGACTGTATTATCGGATATCCATTGTACCATGACACCTTCCCACTCTCAATCCCCAGTGTCTCCCAAATATTGATTTAATTTTCAAAGAAGTTTTAGGTTACAGCAAAGTCACACACAGAATACTAGAGACTCCCCCATACCCAACCTCCCTCCCACTTCCCCAGCCCATATTAAAATCTTTTTTTTAAATGGATGTTAGCATTGTTATAACTGTTATACAGATAGTAAAATATATCAACTAAACATTGTCAATGGTTTACAGTGTAGTTTACAATTTACTGTACAGTTTAATAATTTTTGATGATATTTTGCTATGTCCTGTGTCCATTACTGTAAGATAATGAAGAATATTTCCCATGAAACTAAATACCCCATTTGATTTTTTCTGTTCCTTCCTCGCCACCCCCTGGGGCATATGACTCTCCCCTGTCTTGGCTCATGGGATGACAAGTTCATAGTTACATGCCCTGGGTATTCTAAACTGCCCTTCCTAATCTACCCACCTGTTAACCCTGCACAACTACACCCAGTAATATCTCTACCCATCTGTCCTATCCTTCAATATGTAACTATACTGTATCAATTTACCATTGATTATGTCCATATGGGTGATGGCTCACAACCTACCTTTCTCTCTCTCTCCCTTGTTAACCTATCTTTCAGTCAGTTGTTCTCAGAAACTGTTAACTTTCCTCAATTGAAATCAATGAGGTCATAAACTGTTCATCCTTCAATGCCTGGCTTGCTTCACTCAACATAAGATCTTCAAGATTCATCCATGTTATTCCATGTGTTAGCGCTTTATTCCTTCTAACAGCTGAGTAATATTCCATCGTATGTATGTACCACATTTTGCTTATCCATTCATCTGTTGATGGGCACCGGGGCTGATTCCAACTTTTGGCAATTGGGAACAATGCCTCTATGAACATTGGTGTTCATAGATCTGTTCGTGTCTTTGCTTTCAATTCTTCTGGGTATATACCCAGTAGTGGAATTACTGGATTATATGGAAGATCTATTGTTAGTTTTCTGAGGTATCGCCAAATTGTCCTCCACAGTGGCTGGAACATTCCACAATCCCACCAGCAGTGGATGAGGGTTCCTATTCCTCCACATCCCCTCCAACACTTACATTCTGTTGTTGTTGTTTTTTTTAATAGCTGCCATTCTGATGGGCGTAAGATGTTATCTCATTGTGGTTTTGATTTGCATTTCCCTAATAGCCAGCCATGTCAAGCATTTTTTCATGTGCTATTTAGCCATTTCTATTTCTTCCTTGTAGAAGTGTCTTTTCAGGTCACTTGCCCATTTTTTAAATGGGATGTTTGTTTTTTTTATTTTCAAGGTGTAGGATTTCTTTATATATGCAGGATATTATGCTCCTATCAGTTATATGATTGTCCAGTATTTCCTCCCATTGGGTAGGCTGCCTTTTTATTTTCTTAATAACATCCTTTGACATGCAGAAGTTTTTAATTTTGATGAGATCATATTTATCTATTTTTTCTCTTGCTGGTCGTGCTTTGGCTGTGAAGTTCATGAAACTATTTCTTATTACAATATCCTGTAGATGCTTCCCTGCATTATCTTCCAAGGTCTTTATGGTTTTGGCTCTTATATTTAGATCTTTGATCAATCTTGAGTTGATTTTTTGTATAAAGTGTGAGATGGTATTCTTCTCTCATTCTTTTGGATATGGATATCTATTTCTCCAAGCACCACTTATTAAAAAGGCCATTCCCTCCCAACTGAGTGGGCTTGGAGGCCTTGTCAAATATCAGATGATGGTATAAGCGAGGATCTATATCAGAACTCTCAATTCGGTTCCATTGGTCAATAGGTCTATCGTTGTGCCAATACCATGCAGTTTTGATCACTGTAGCTTTGTAGTATGGTTTAAAGTCAGGTAATGTGATACCTCCAACTTCAGTTTTCTCTTTCAATATGTCTTTGGCAATTTGGGGCCTCTTACCTCTCCAAATATATTTTGTGGTTAGTTTTTCCAGTTTCTTAAAAAATACAGTGTTGATTTTTATTGGGATTGCATTAAATCTGTAAATTAGTTTGTAATTTGTAAATTAGTTTGTATAATCTCAATCTTTCTGAATTCATTGAGAATTGTTCTGTGGCCTAGCTTGTGGTCTGTGTTAGAGTATGATTCATGTGCACTTGAGAAGAATGTAAATCATGCTGTATTTGGGTGTAGTGTTCTGTATGCGTCTTTTACGTCCAGGTCCTCTAATGTATTGCTGAGAGCCTTTGTTTCTTTAGTGATTCTCTGTCTACATGTTCTGTCTAATGATGATAATGGTGTGTTAAAGTCCCCTGCTATAATTGTAAAAGGCATTTATTTCTCCACTTAGTTTTTCCAGGGTTTTCTTCAAGTATTTTGAGGCACCCCAATTAGGTGCATAAATGTTTATGATTGTTCTCTCTTCTTGAGAGATTACCCCTTTTACTAATATATAGTGTCCATCTTTGTCTCTCATGATAGTTTTGTATCTAAAGTCTATTTTCTCTGATATTAGAATAGCTACACCTGACCTTTTTTTGGCTATTGTTAGCTTGTAAATGGTTTTCCAGCCATTCAGTTTAAGCGTCCTTGAACCCCTGGGTCGAAGGTTGGTTTCTTGTAGGCAGCATATAGATGGATCATATTTCCTTATCCATTCTGCCAATCTGTGTCTCTTGATAGGTGAATTTAGTCCATTAGGATTCAGTGTTACTACTCGTAATGAATTTCTTACTTCAGCCATTTTTTCTTTGGGTTAATGTATGTCATATGTTGTTTTGTTTTTGTTTTTTGTCTTTTTAGTTGCTTTTAAGCTCTCTTCCAACTCTCTCTCCCTTGTTTTTTCCTTTTAACTTGTAGAACTTCCTTTAGTATTTCTTGAAGTGCTGGTTTCTTATTGACATACTCTCTTAATTTCTGTTTATCTGTGAATATTTTAAACTCTCCATCATTTTTGAATGCCAGTTTTGCTGGGTAGAGAATTCATGGCTGGAAGTTTTTTTCTTTTAGTATTTTAACTATTTCATATCACTATCTTCTTGCCTCCATGGTTCCAGCTGAGAAATCAGCACTTAATCTTATTGTGCTTCCCTTATATGTGATGGTTCTCTTATCTCATGTTGCCTTGAGTATTTTCTCTTTGTCTTGAGCATTGGACATTTTGAAAAGTATGTCTTGGAGATGGCCTGTTGGGATTTATACTGTTTGGGGTGTGTTTTGCTTCCTGGATCTACATATCCATCTCTCCCAAGAGGGTTGGGAAGTTTTCAGCCATTATTTCCTTCATCACTTCTTCTGTTCCCTTTCCCTTCTCTTCTCCTTCTGGGATACCCATAATGCGTATGTTTGAGCATTTTGTGTTCTTGGTTAATTCCCTGAGTCCCTGCTGGACTTTTTCTGTCTTTCTGTCTATTTTTTCTACTATCTGTTTGATTTCAGATGTATTGTCTTCCACATCACTAATACTTTCTTCTGTCTGTTCAAATCTGCTACTATGTGAATCCAGTGTCTTTTTGATTTCTTGGATTGTGCCATTGATCACCATCATATCCTTTATCTTTTTGGGAGTGTTTACAATTTCTTCAGCATGTTCTTCCAGTGTCATCTTTATATTCTTAATCTCTTCTTTCTCTTCTTTTACTTGGTCCATGATATTTGTTTGGAAAGCTTTGATTAGTTCTTCAATGTTCTGCAGCACTTCCTGGTATTTAGTTTGTTCATTGGATTGGTCCATGTTTTCCTGTTTCTCAGTGTGTTTTGTAATTTTTTGTTGCTCTCTAGCCATCATTTTATCTTGATGGATTTATTCAGTTGATTACCTTCTCTCTCTGCTCTAGAGTTTTATTTAGCTGGTGGTTCTGTGTGTCTGTTAAGTTTTCTCTTTGATACTTTTTCCTTCTTATTTTATTTCCTTGCCTCTTTCTATGTTCCCTTGAAGGCAAATGATTAGGTCCAGAGGAATCAAAATATGTGAGAAAGGAATGAAGGATAATAGCAATATTGATAAAAGTTAGAAGTGGGGCCAAATAAGACTTAATTAAATGAATATTAACTCATGTAGGCAGTGTAGAGTAATAGGAAAGAAATTGTAGCACCTACAATTGACTGGGAAAACAAATAGAGGAATATATATACATATATAATGATTTAGAAGGGTAGAATTATGAGGAGGGAGAGAAAAAGTTAAGAAAGGGTCGAAAGGAAAGAGTTAATATTAATTAAAAAAAAGAGAAGAAAACAAAATAGAGGGAATAGAAATTGACACCCTTGATTTGTGGGCATATGGAAAAATATGGTATTTAATAGCCACAACAGAAAGCAGAAGGCAGAAAGATGAAGGAAGGATAAGAGATAGTTTGGAATACAAAATCAATATATAGAGAGAATGGGAAATTACTGAAGAAGAAGCACAGCAAATAAGAGATAAGCTAGCAGCACCTAATTTTTAAAAAAATTAAAGACAAAAGAAAGGGGGGAGGAAAGAGGAAAAAATGCAAGAGACAAATAAACAGAGAAAAACCAAACAACCACCGAGGCCAGCAGTCAAACAAATCTAAGGCGGATCAATATTCTGCTGGGGTCCCCGTGGATCCTCTCAGCCTGCTTGTGTTTATCAATCAATTGCCCCACAGGGTTCTATATGCAGGTCCTGAAGCAGCTTTTGGCTATTAAACTAAATTAAAAAGAATTTATTTTTCATTTATTAAAGTGACCGTCTTTTTTTTTTTTTGGCGTATTACAGGACCAAAAATAAGTCCTCCTCTAGACCACCCCCCTCATGGAGGGGACCCTAAATGGGCTCTTGGAAACCAATC
>JAQZBX010013221.1:0-40135 GCA_029593785.1 Cabassous unicinctus | reverse complement strand
CTATCCATTGCGCCACACCCGCTTCCTGCCGTGAGGTTGCTGCATCAGCCCACCGCACCGCTCAGGCCGGCGTGCCCTCACAAGGAAGCCTCGGGACGCGAACCCGGGCCTCCCATATGGTAAACGGGGGCTCTATCCACTGAGCCACACCCGCTTCCTAATACTGTCTTGACTATGCCCTTTGCTCTCTTCCCAATGCATACCAAGATACAATGAAAAGACCTGTTGAAATGTTGACTGGCATTATGTGGATTTTCAGGATTAATTTGGGGAGAATAGGCAACTTTATGATACTGATCTTCTCATTCATTAACATTTTCTCCATCTATTAAATTCTTTTCCATGTCTTCTCATAGTTTTATAATTTTTCCAAAGTTCTTACTCAACTTTTACAGATTTATTCAAAGGTACTTTATTTTTATTAAATATAATACTTTATTATATTTTCTAACTTGTTGCTAGAAAATAATGTAAATTATCTTTACATTTTGATCTTATGTCTAGGAATTTTTGCTACATTCTTAAAATTCTACTAATTTGCATATAGATTATTTTAGAGTCTTTAAAATAGAGTATAATATCATCTTCAAACAGGAATTCTATTTCTTCCCTTCAAACCATTTACTTTCATTTCTTTGTCTTTAATTTTGTGTCTTGGACTTTATAATGCTAAATAGAGGCAGTGATAGACGGCATTTAATCATGCTGGATTAAAAAAATGTTTCCGGAATTTCACAATAATTTTATCAATAAGTTAAGGAAATTCATTTCTAGTCCTAGTTAAGAATTTTTGTCATAAATGTTTGTTGAATTTTTGGATGGTTTGCCTACATTTTTGTGATAAGAGAGTTCTTCTCGGTTAATCTAATGTGCTCAACTACATCAATAAATTTTTTAATATTAAACCTGGGGTAAATGCACATGGTCATGATGTACACACACAAATGCATAGAATGTCTGCATCGTAACTTATCATTATAGTACTAAGTTAAATCAGCATCACAAAACCAGTGAGAGAAGTATTCCCCTTTTCTCTAGTCTCTGGATTTAAGATTGGAATTACATGACACTCAAAGCAATTTGTACACATAACTATCTGAACCTGGCAGGATTTTTTGGGTACCTTTTCCACTTTAATTAATGTTTTTTAGGGGATGGAGAGATGGAGTTTAAAGTACTGATTTAAATTATTTAATAATGATAAGATTACTCAAAATTTTTGTTTCTTCTTGAGCTAGTTTTGGTAACTAGTGTTTTTCTCAAAATTTGTTCCATTTGGTTTCTGTCCAATTTGTTTTTAAATTGTTTACATAAAGTTGTCGATTTTATGATTCTATTGCATCCACAGTTATGCCCACTTAATCATTCCTAAGTTATTTGTACCTTTTCTCTATTTCAATTGACCTTTCCAAAAGTTTGCCTATTTCATATTTCATAATCCTCCTGTGAATGTTTATTTCCTACTTCAAAAAATTTTTAAACTTGTCAATTATTTCCTCTCTACTTCTCTTTGGGTTTATTCTGTTCACATTCTAACAAATTGGAAACCAAGTCCTAATTTCAGTCTCTTCTAACAAACTGAAAGCTATGAATTATCCTCCAAGAATAGCTTTTGCTGCATCCCACAATTTACAAGCATTTCAACACAATTTGTCAAATTTTTTTTTTTTTAGATTTATGAGCCTATCTATAATCATGAATGAGACTGCCGTTATCTTTCTTGTACTATCCTGCTCTGTACTGTTTTTGGAACCAAGATTGTGCTAGCTTTATAAAATGAGTTTGGACATATTCCCATGTATCAAATCTTTGCATGTATCAAATCTTGTTAAGGCTACAGTGATGGTTTACCATGGAATCAATTTTTAATGTTTAATATTTGCTTGAAGAGGATCTGTGTTATCCAACCAATGGATACAATGTGAACACACATACACACACACTATAGCAATCATGTGCAATGGGTTTTCAAATTTTCTTGACCCCTACTAAGTTTTTTGTATCTGCTTGATATAGGAATTACTGTTGAAACATGCTAAAACCCATTATAATCTCTAGTGAGGAAAAAATGGATTACTCAATAAATGGTGCTAGAAGAACTCAGTAGGCTACTGGAAAAATAAGTTGGATCCCTACTTCACACTTTACACCAAGAAAAACAGCAAATGGATCAAAATTTTAAATGTCAAAAACGAAATCATAGAAATTCTAAAAGAAAACATGGGAGAATTCCTTTATGACCTGGCGTGGGAAAGTCATTTTAAATTATGACTTAAAATGAAAAGCCCTTAGAAGAAAACATTGATAAATTTGACTAAGTGATTTTTTTAAAAAACCTCTGCACAGCAAGAAGAAAACTATACGCAAATTTAAGAAAACGACAGCAACCAACAAGCAGTCCAACAACCAGCGGCGTGCTGATAAACATTTAACAACTGGCTGGGGGAAGGGTTAATAAATGGTGTGGCAGTTTGATATTATTTATGAATTTCAGGAAGAGATATAGATTATGTTTGTAAACTTGTCTGTTCCTCTGGGCGTGATAACCCTTTGATTGTATTAGAGTCAGCTGAGAATTCTGAGTAAATTATGTTAAGATTAGGGCTTTTTTTTTTTTTTTAAAGATTTATTTATTTATTTATCCCTCCCCCACTCCTGCCATTGTTTTGCGCTTGCTATCTGCTCTCTGTGTCTGTTTGCCTTCTTTTTAGGAGGCACTGGGAATCGTACCTGGGACCTCCCATGTCGGAGGCAGGTGCCCTATCGCTTGAGCCACCTCTGCTCCTTGCTTGTTATGTCTCTCATTGTGTTTCCTCTTTGCATCATCTCCTTGAGTCATCTTGTTGCATCAGCTCGCTGTCTTGCTCATCTGCTTTAGAAGGCACTGCGAACTGAACCTGGGACCTCCCATGTGGTAGGCGGGTACCCAACTGCTTAAGCCACATCTGCTTCCCAAGATGAGGGCTTTGATTCAACCACATCTTTAGAGTGCGACTCAGCGTTGAGTCCCAGCCCCCTTGGTGGGCTGATAAAACAGACTAACATGGAAGTAGGTACATAGGAGTACACAGAAAAAGATACCGCAAAGGAGAGAACTTGGTTTTGAAGCTGGAGCCCCAGGTAGAGATGAGACATTCGCCTGATAGTTTACAGCTGACCTTGTGAAGACAAAAGAGCAGCTGAGAAGCCCTGAGAGATGAGCCCTATGCCAGCCTGCAGCTGAGATAGGAAGAAGCTGGCCCACAGAACCTTAAGAGAAAGGAAGAAGGCTGAATGAACCCTTACAGACATCACCCGCCATCTTGAATCAACACGTGGCAATGGACTTTGGGTAAGAAAGTACCTCTTACAGTATCTTGAGTTGGACTCTTTATGGCCTTGTAACTGTAAGCTTCTACTCTAAATAAATACCCTTTATAAAAGCCAACAGATTTCTGGTAGTTTGCATCAGCACTCCTTTGGCAGATTAATACAAGTAGCATTTTCCAATTTCTATGGTGTAAACACTCACACCATCACCCATTTCAGGCTATCAAGTATGGTGTCAACCAATGCACAAAATTCCTGAAAATTTAACAATCAGCTCTCATGACCTGGTACAAGCTGTCTCCAGGACACCACTGCCAACAACCCAAGAAAAGAATGGGCAAAAGCTAAGAATAGACAGGTAACAGAAAAGGAGGTAGAAATGGCCCTTAAATGTCTGAAAGTATTCAGCCTCACTCACACTGTTATTTTAATTTTTTTATTAAGATGTCACCTATCAGACTGGGGAAAATCTTAAGAATTTGCTTACAATCTGATGAATGTGTAGGGAAAAGGCACTCTCATTCATTGCTGGTGGGATTGAAAATTAGGATAGCCCTTATAGAAGGCAATTTGGCAATATCTATCTCAATTACAAATACATATACTTTCTTTTTTTTTAAAGATTTATTTATTTTATTTATCCCCCCCTTGCTGCTTATACTGCTGTGTCCATTCGCTGCGTGTCTTCTCTGTGTCTGCTCATCTCCCCCTTGCTGTGAGGTCTTGCTGCATCAGCCCACGGCGCCACGCGAGCCGGCCTGCCCTCACAAGGAGGCGCTGGGAAGCGAACCCGGGGCCTCTCATATGGTAAACGGGTGCTCTATTCATTGCGCCACACCCGCTTCCTGCCGTGAGGTTGCTGCATCAGCCCACCGCACCGCTCAGGCCGGCGTGCCCTCACAAGGAGGCCTCGGGACGCGAACCTGGGTCCTTCCATATGGTAAACGGGGGCCCTATCCACTGAGCCACACCCGCTTCCCAATACATATACTTTTGACCCAACAATTCTGCTTCGAGTAATTTACCCTACCAATAAACTTGTACCCATGTAAAAGGATATATATAAGTTATTCATTGCAGCATTGTTCGTAATAGCAAAACAGTGGAAACAATCCAAATTTCTGTCAATATGGGCCTGGTTAAATTACTTATGGCTGATCCATTCAGCAAAATGTAGTATGGTATAAAAAAATTCTGATTTAAGATGAAAAAATCTAACATATATTAAGTGAAAATAAGATACAGAATTGTACATGTAAATATGCTACCTTTTATGTAAAATAAAGGGAGGGATAAGAGATTTATGTTTGCTGCTATATGTAAAGACACTCTGGATAAAAATGATACTAAGAACAGTGATAACTTACTGGGGTCTGGGAGGGAAAAAAGTGGTAACTGGAAAATGAATGACAAGGATGGGTGAGAAACTTTTCACTGTATCCTTCCTTATATTTTCTGAGGCTTGAACTATGTAAATGTTATTACCTATTCAGAAATTTACATCTTTGTAAATCTTCCAATATTATGGTGAATTTGTAAATACTTTTTAATATATTTTGAGACAATTTTATTAGGTCCATAAAAATTTAGAACTATCCTATCTTCCTGATACACCGAACTTTGTCATTTAAAAAATCCTCTTTATCTCTAATAATGCTGTTTCCCTTAAAACGCATTCTATCTGTTATTAGTAAATCTTCAACAGCTTTCTTTTACTATATACTTCTCATCTTTTGTCTTTTAAACTATCTGTATCCTTATATTCTAGGTTTGTCCCCTTTAAATATCATAGTTAAGATCTTTAAAAAAATAAGTCTGACAATCTTTCTCTTTTAACTGGGAAGCATGATTCATTTAGGCTTATTTTTACCATCTTATTTGCATGCTTTTTGTCTTGATTTTTCCTTTTCCCTTCCTCTTCTGTTTCCTAATTTTGGCTTAAATAATATTTTAAAGACATGTTTTACTATCTTGAAGGTAATAGTGTTTTAGATTAAAGCGATATTAAAAAAAAACAACACAGCTTCTACAAAATCATACTTTTTGGAGGATAGAGTAGTTTTAAAGGCCCTCTTTTTAAAATTTTTTTAATTTTGAGATAATTGTGGACTGATAGGCAGTTGTAAGAAATAATGCGGAGCGATCTGTTTGCTCCTTACCCAGTTTCTCTCAGAGGTAATAACTTACAAAACAGGATAGGAACACTAACACACCCTACTAGTCTTTGTCAGATTTCCCCAATTTTATTTGTACTTAACCTCTGGATTCCCTGTGTGGGTGGTCTCTTTTTGCTTCTGATTGCTTCCTGGATCTTTTTTGCCACTGGTGTTTGGCAATTTCCCTATGATATGTTTAGTGTGGATTTCTTTTTTGGGATTTATCGGGTTTCTTGAATCTGAAACCCAGTAGTGTACTTTACAAATTCTGGAAAATTCCCAACCATTATCTCCTCAAATATTGTCTCTGCCCCATTCGTCTTCTTCTGAAACTCCAATTACAAACATTAAACTCCTTCACTATCTCCCAGGAATCGTAACATTTCTCTCATATTTTCCAACTCTTTCTGTATTGTATTCTGGACAACTTCCTGCCTTAAATTCATGAATTCTCTTTTGTGTAGTAAAGAATTAACCTCAAAGAGGTCTGGCCTTTGCCCTCTTGGCAAAGAGAAAATTTCCTAAAGGTTCTCTCTAACCCCTTGGAATGTCCTGCCTGGAGAAGAGTGCCTCTGTTTACCTGGGGCCTTGGGCACACCAGGTAGTCTATGCTTACAGAGATTTGGGTAGAGGCTTTGGTATTAACCTGTGGAGGAGCTGGAGGCTTGGATTAGCCATGCTGCAGACTAACAGGTCTATACGACTAAGTCCTGATAAAAACTTTGGACACCAATGCTTAAGTGAGCTACTCTGGTTGGCAATACTCTGTGCATAATATCATGCATTGCTCCCCAGAGAAGACAGCGCTATCCACAGCTCCGCTGGGAGAGGACAATGGAAGCTCTACGTGTGGAGCTCTCCTGGTCTCTGTCTCCTGGTCTCTTCCCGTAGCTAATATTGACATGTATTCATTCACGGTAATAAACTGTAACCATGACTACAACAGCTTTCAGTGAATTCTGTTGAGTCCTTCTAGTGAATTATCAAACCTGAAGGTGGTCTTAGGGATTCCTGAACACCTACATCTCCTCAGCTCCATCTAATCTACTGCTCAATTTACCCAATGAGTTGTTCTTTTTTTTAAGTTTTATTTATTTCTCCCCACCCCCTCATTGTTTGCATTTGTTGTGTCCGTTTGTTGTATGCTGGTCTTCTCTTTCTAGGAGGCACCAGGAACTGAACCCAGGGACCTCCCATGTGGGAGGGAGGCGCCTAATCGCCTGAGCCACACCTGCTCCCTGCTTTGTTATATTTCTCATTGTGTTTCCTCACTGTCTCTTGGTTGCATCATCTCACTGCGTCATCTTGTTGTATCAGCTCACCATCTTGCTCATTTTCTCTAGGAGGCACTGGGAACCAAACCCGGACCTCCCATGTGGTAGGTGGGAGCTCAGTCACCTGAACCACATCCACTTCCCTACCCACTGAGTTTTTAAATTTTAATAATTTTATATATTTTCCTTCCTAGAAGTTCTCGTTTTTTTTTTATTCTTTATATGGTTTTACTCCCTTTTATCATCTTTCCAAACTTTGTCCTATATAACTAAAGTTTTAAATTTCTTTAAATATTAAATGCAGGTATTTTATATTCTCTACATCATTCCAATATCTTAATTACTCATGGGTCTAATTCTGCTGCCCATTGTTTCTGTTTTTCGCTCCTGGTGACTTGTTTCCTTCTGTGTTTTGTGACTTTGAAAATGAAATGACCACTTTTATCAGAACTTTATGAGAATTCTTTAAGATGTAGATTGAAGTTAAATTCCTCCAAACAAGTTCTACTGTGTGCTTCTGTTAGTGTCCTATTGACACAAGCAGTCCACAACCACTTTAAATTGATTTATCTATGTGAGTTTTTCAGACCACAAAGGTGGTATAAATTCTGCCCAAACACCTACATGAAGGCTGACCTTATGGATGCAAATTCTCAGGGGAGATCCACCCAGTACCAAGGTTGAGACAGGCCAATTTCCCTGTTGTCCTTTTCAGCTGAGTAGTTTACTTCTTGTTCGTCAATGGTAACAAAGGCCTTGAGTAGTCTGGATTTTCTCTCCTGTCCCTTATGCTGCATAGCAGTTATCTAAGGTCTCCAGGGTTTAGTCAAAAGTCTCAGGTGAAAGTCACCTTTAGCCTTCACCTCCTATGGTTCCTGCTTTTGCTCATGTTTGGAGATCTGTGGGTTTACTGCTTTCATTCCAGACCAGTGATATGTCCCCAACTGGGAGGCTCATTCAAGCCACCAAATTCTATACATTGCTAAAAAAAGAAATGGAAGTCTCTTACTTCTTTTAAAATTTTTAAACATAGTTATTTTATATTCTATAAATGATTGTTTCAATGTCTTAAGTCCTTGAGGGAGAAATTCTATTCTTTTCCCCCGCTGACTCATTTCATGAAGGATATAACTTTGGACGATAAACTTGTATTTGGCTGATTTTAAACTGTGGGAATCCTGAGGAATGTAGTTGCAAGTTGCTTGCTTTGCAATTCAGAGTTTGATCCTGTCTGGTACCACTGGGGGTACAAAGCCAGACTATTTTAATTCATCAACTAGGGGTGCCCTAGATAATTGGTGTAAGAACTGAGCTCAGTCACAAATTAAAAAGGTAAATTGTTTTCTTTCTCTGCTAGGACAAAGGCCAAACAGACATGTTTCCTCCTATCACGTTGAAGATAAAGATATTTTTCCTCCCAGCCAAGCCTTTTGTGGATATACAGCCCGTTGCCAGCGCTGTTGCCCACTCTTAACTTTCACCTTGTGTGAGTTCCAGGTCTTGCTTGCTCTCTGCTCTGATAGCAGACACAAAAACTTCAGCCCTCAGGGGCAGCCTGAAGGATCAGGTCAAGCTCACCACCCCAATCTTCCCATCAATTCTGAACTTCCCTTCCTTTATTGGGAACTATGCTATGTAGTTTAAAGGGCCTCTGCGTCTTACCCAGCTGTATGTTCATTTAATGGAAGAGGTTGTTTCATTCTATTGATTCAGCCATGCCACTCTAAGTGCCTGTAATATGGTTTAAAGAGACAATATAAAATGCTCTGTGGTCTCTAGGGAAAACAAAATCTACTCAATAAATGCAAATAGTAGAAATATACTTCAGTTCTAAATTATAACCATTTAAAGTGACACAGGCACAGAAGAAAGAAATGAAAGAAAGAGAAAAAAGATCAGCATAAGAAAAATCAAAATAAGAGATACAAAGTAGAGAATTGTACAACAGGGAAAAAAAATTCTGGAGGGACAAGAGATGTATCATCAAATAACAAACCAAGCAAGAGAAAAACAGACCCAGAGGAAAACAAAGAATGTGAGAAGAGTGCAATGCCTTAGACATCCATGGAATAATGAACAACCGTATCTTGTGGCTTTGTAATAGTGATTGCTAAAGATTTTTTCAATCGCATTGCCATTTTTCTGGAAAAGCTCCAGAATAGGTAAGAACTTAAAACTGTGCAGCAGGTTTAACTTGCAGGCACGGAATCCCTAACTTGAGTTTAGCCTAACGCTATTAAAAAAACACTAGATGGCCTCCTGAAACTAAGGCTTTTTTGTTCCCTGTATGTTTCTAAATTATCAGCAAATTCCCAATTTACAGATTATAAAAATTAAAAAGTCTCTAAGCAAACCCCAAATCTCATCACATTGAGATATTCTGACATATAAATCTGCTTTACATCTCATTGCTTGGGGGCACAATTAAACCAACTTCTATTTGTACATGGCATTTTTGATAGAATCAACATTCAGTAAGTTCATCACTTGTAAATTCTGCTACCTACTAATTTTTCTACCCCCAAAAGAATAACTTTCCTCATATTTTTTTAAGATAAAAGATTAATCCTTTTTTTATCTCTATATACAGACATAAATTTTTACTCAAAATTCAGAGTTCTCAGATAAATATACAGCAGTGCCCAATGTTCTGTTTCCTGTAAAAATCTAAGTTCCTTTTCCTGAAGAGCAGGTGAGGCCACATAGTTTTATTGTTAATTAAAATCACCAACTCTTAAGTTGTCATGGACTTTTCATCTTAACAAGAATTGATTATTCTCTGAAACTAGCAATGAGTTGTCAATATCCATGGGTTAGTCAAGCACTGAAACTTCTCATGTAAATTATTGAAATTAGCATGCTGAAACGATAACTTGTAAATAGACTTTTGTCAACAAGTTGAGGTTTTAGTTCTTTACAAAATTTTATTTTCTGATTCATCATAAATGTTAGGACTCTGATGCATATAATAAACAACTTCTAAAGAATGTATACATATTTATTAATCACTATAATAATACAGTTGCCAGAATCAAATGTATTGCCTAAATTTTGGATTTAGAAGCTCTGACTACAGATTCAAATCCTATCTTTGCCTCGTAATTATGGAAGTGTCTGTCTCTTCTTATCACCTCAGGAGCTAGGACATGTTTCTGCTGAAAAAGCAGGAAATGACAGCCTGGAAGTGCCAGAGTCAACAGTCTACCAGGGACATCTCTCCTTTCTGAAACACTGGCTGGCTGTGAAGTGGCCTGCTCAGCCCTGGTGTACAAAGGCTGGCTCGCTTTCCTCCATTTAAGAAGGTTCTCTTTTGTTGGATTCTGAATTCTCTGTAAAATTAAGGGCCCCCGAATCACTTCCCTACTTCTCCTATCAGAAATAGAACCAGAAAGGGACTTGTGTCTTTTTCTTGGTCTCTTGGACAGCTTTTGAGAGGGCAATTTTCTTACCTTGTTCAGGGCTGTGCAACTAACAAAAAAAAGGGGGGGGGGAGGCGGGCAAAAATTCCTAGTGCTGGCTACAATAACAGGTTGATTCCAGTTCTGTTATACAGGCAGATGGAATTTTAGGGCATTCTGGAAAGGAATGTAATTTCCCACACAGTGTTTCCGCTTCCTTCCAACTAGACTGAGAACATACTAAGCATCGTTTCTCTGAGAAAGAGAAATGTAAGACTCACCAGTGAAGTTTGTTAAAAATTCAGATGCCCTGGCTCCTTCCAAACGTATTATCGGCATCCTCAGGGGAAGGACCCAGGTATCTTTTTTTATTTTATTTATTTTTTTAGGAAGTACCAGGGATTGAATCCAGGACCTTGTACATGGGAAGCAGGTATTCAGCCACTTGAGCTACATCCACTCTTCGAGTATCTTTTTTTTTTTAACAAGCATCCAGGTGATTCTTATGAGGTAACTCTGAGAAACACTGACTTTGGGACTATGTTCATCTAAAAATAAAAAAGTTCCATTGCTATTATATTCTTTATAAGCCCATTAAGAAGAGGTATGTGGAGCAAAAGGACAGTGCCCACATCAAGATAAAACACAGCTCGCCTTTTAGGGTGGCTGAATAATATATGAACATGGACTAGCTGTTCCCTAATTGCCAAACTGTTAACTTGACAGCTGACAACCTCTGCCACTATCTCAAGCAGACTAAGATGCTCTCAGAGTCGCTATTAGGAATTTTGCAAAGGCATGCTCTTGCTGTCTAGCATGTGTCCATCCACCAAAGACTTGTACAGAATAGAATAACTGTCTCAAATTTAAAAGGCAATGCAAAACCAGGAAGAGCTTCTTGAGAATGGCATAAAAAGAAAATACAGGGGATGTGGATATGCCTATTTTTACCTCCATGCGATATCCTTGGTGTGAAGTACAAAACACAGCCCACAGAAGGCATTTAATACATGATTGATGAGTGGGTGAATGATAGTGAATGAATGGGGCATGTATCAGTGATGAAAATAAAAATGGTGTCATGTCATTCACGAACTCCCTTAAAGGAAAGAAAAGTATTTTAAATGATTATTTTAAATTACCTGGTAGAAAATTTTACCAGCCTTTAACCTGAATACGTGGCATTGAAGTTTATTTTCAAAAAAGAAAGGAAATCACGAAAGTTCCACAAAGTAAAAGAAAAGGGGAAAAAAAACACACACACACACAATAAAAAGGCTGAGTCGGTACTCCTCCCCCCGGGCTCAGCATAAAATCCACTCACAGTGTACTTAAGTGCCAAAATTCACAAGAACAACCAAACAACAAAGGGAGGGGAGAATTCAGGTGGTGGTGGGCAAAAATCCAGCAGAGACAGAATGGGGAGGGAGTGAGGGAGGGGGACAGCGTGCAACATGCAGGGACCTCGGTGAGGACGACACTCAGGGTGCAGAGGGCCAGGGAAGCGAGACACACCTCGACCACAGAACAAACCGCTTACCCTCCGCTTTACTGGCAGTGCCATCTTTAAGCAAATTAAAAAACAAGGGAAGGGATAACAGGGAACAGTTAGTAACATCAAAAAATAAAGAAGCAGAACGTTATTGGCTACTAAAAACGCAAAAGTACAATTTAAAATAAAATTACAAGGGTGAAACAAGTTCAACAGCAAAGCGAGTCAGAAGCATATAAGTGCGCCTTATAGAGAAATTAGTGTAGTACAGTGTGTTTTTGCCTTTAGAAAACAAAACAAGAATAAGAGCAACCCAGGGTGATGTCACAGTTGAAAGAGTGACTGTTGGTTTTGTTTTTTGGAGGTTTTTTGGTGTGGTTTTTGTTGTTGCTTTTTTTTAAAGCCAACCCTCATCCTCTTAGTTCCTTTTTCTTGCAAGAAAGTAATAGCAGAGTAGGGGGGGGAAAACACTAAAAATCAAAATACTACAGAGTCACAGATAGGGCAGAGGCAAGTGAGAAGCTGAGAGAAGCTAGCTCCAGCAAGGCCTATCCCAACTACACGTCCAGCAGCAGGAGCTGAAGCGCGTGGTACCTGAGTCCAGCCCTACGTACTCCATGTCTTCCCTCGCGGGTCTGGGCTCTAGAAGTTTGGAAAAGGAGCATCAGCTTTAATGTGATAAACTTCCACACGGATGTAAGATACGCTACAGCAAATGTGTCAACCCAGGTAATCACTGAACAAATTCTCAGTTGGATTATATTATATTTCAGGGTGGATTTAAAAAAAAATATATAAGTGGAGGTAGGACTCTCAGGAAAAGGTAAGAGAATCAGGGTATTCCAGTCTTGTTATTGAAGAAGTCACAATGGACTGAAAATGTATCGTTGGTGCTTCTAAGGGGGCAGCCCCGTATCATCAGACCCAACTAGCACTGGGGAGGGCTGGTCCACACCAGCCAAATGCTCACAGAAACACCACCGAGGTGCTCTACAAGGTTTTTACTCAAGTTTTCAGGTAACAAACACTAACTGTAAACAGTAAAGGTGGACCAAATGTACTGAAAACAGCTATGGAAAAGTTGAACTAAAATGAACAGGACTGATTCGCCCTAGGAGAAAAGAGTTGTAATTTATCCCTTGTTCAAAGATTACATATCAACAAAATATAAACACTCCTCTGTAATGCTGCCAGTAGTTAACCAGTGGAAAAGGAGAATTCTTAGTGGATTTCTTCCCAAAGGAAATGTGCATGTGTAGGAAGTATTCCCTCAGAGAAATAAGACTGCTTTGTTGTAACAAACATTCCAGACCATATGCCTTCAAGCTAATAATGGTCCTGTCACAATCACACTTCCTTTCCCCTCAAGTGGTATCAGTTTACAAAGGGCCTTTGCATCCTCATCACTCACCTGAGTTAGGTGGCTAATTGCTACCAGTAATTCAGGGGTGGGGGAAGACTTGGAGTCCCGTGCCTGCTCGAGGTCAACGAGCTCTGGCATGGCAGACCCAGGAGCCTTCTTTCAGTTCTCTCACCTGAACTTCCAGGGCTCCGAGCATTAGCTTCAGAACCGACTTCAGATTTAGTTTGTAAGCCACCTCAGTAACTCAAGCACAGTTATTTTGTGAAGTTCAAATTTTATTCATTTCCTTAAAATCCAAAATAGAACTAATACAGCTAACTCCCCAGATTTTGGCTCAGCCCTTTCAAAAATAAGATGAAATAAACTGAAATCAGCCTTACGTGTAGTAGACATTCAATGTTTGCTGAAAAAATGAGTAACTGATCTACCATTATATCCTTTGAAAGAGGGCCTGAAAATAATTCCCCTTAAAAAAATTTTCTTTTGGGCAACCCTCACAATAAGGGTGCAACCCTCCCAGGTGATGCACGGAAGGATGACCCTGTTGTGTGATGTCAGTTAATGAGTTCCTCACGTTCCTTGAGCGCTCCCTGCTCCCACACCGCTATAGTCTTAAAATGAGAAAACGCTAAGCATGTGGACGACCTTCAGGGGCTCCACACACTTGGACCCCTCGCTAAGCCCCTCTGGCTCGCTCCCACCAGGGGAGGAGGTGGGGACGACGCAGCCGTGGCTGGCCAGGGAGGAGAAGGCGACGCTAAGGAAGGAGCACAAGCCTGAGCGTCTTCACCCCAGGAAGGGAGCACCCAGCAGAGGGTGGCTGCTGCCCAGCAATGGGTGCACAGGGCTGCTACTCAACTACGCAGCCCTGCGGCGGTAGAAACTTCCTTGACCACGGCTTTGGTAAGCTGTTAAACCAATGACACCGTTTGGACGGCAACGGAGGGCAAGGGTGCTGGGGCATGGTTACCTAAGGATGCATATGACCCTGGAGGCAAAGCCGCTGCAGAGCTGAAAGGTGTAACGCCTGAGGACGAGGAGACTTTGGACTTGGCACTGGCCGCCGCGTTCACATCGATGTCACTTCGAGACCGCTGGAGGGATCCAGTTGTTGACACAGATTTGGTACTAACTGTAGATGCTTTAGTGGTTAGGGATGAAAGATTAGTCAGGACCACACTGGAAATTTAAGCATAGATTGAAACTTGACGTTTTACTTTTCTTGAAAAGAAGTATCAAGTTTTAAAAATGTCTAAGCACACAGTGCTAACCACCAAAACTCTCTCCTGGTCTCTGAGGACAGAGTTCAGTCAATGCTGAAGGAAATGACACGTGATCTCAACTATACATACCTATCACGTTTGCTTTCTTATAATCAGAGACTATCAACCCTGAGAAATGGACCATATTTCTGGTTAACATGAGGAGTGAAATGGAAAAATCTCCCCGTATAGCCAGTTTTCTCATGAGGTGGCACAAACGCCAAGTGCACGCTCACCTAGACACCCTCCGCCTTTTCTCTGGAGGCAGCAGGACTATGTACCACAGTCCCACCTCTGGGAGCTGCCAAGCTGCTACTGCTCAAAATGTCCACCCCACTTATCAAGCGATGCAAGCTGAAGGGCAGCGCACATTGTGGCGATGCCCACATGCTGAGGGGCTGGGAGCGGACAGGCCACAGCACTCAGCTCCCGCCCACACAGCCATCCTGACCACGACTCTTACTGAGTAGCGAAAGGCCCAAGTTTCAAACCTGAGAAGAACCTGAGAGCAGGCCGCTGGCTCCTGCCACGGGGCAGTCTCTGGGTACAGTCTAGCACCATCCCACCTGAGGCTAAGCCAACCCCACTCTGCAGCTGTGAGTCTTACCTCTGGATGTGGTACTTCCAGTAGGACTTCTTTTGGCAGAGAGTGGTCGGCTAAAAATCAAGGTATGCATCTGTTCATTATCAACTATACATTTAATTTGCATTAGTGAAAGTACAAATTACAAGAGGAAATGATGATAATCAAGTATTTCAATGATTTTAGATGTTTTTCTGGGGGCTCGAAGCACAATCTTACAAGCTTCAGAAATAAATTTTGGATTGCCTTTTGAAGACAAGAGACACAAGTCATAACTAGAGACAGAAACTATAAATGCAGAGAGAAGGTGACAAAACTTAAGTCCCAGGTTTAAGTGCTCTCCCTTTCCAAACTTGTGTCCAAGGTAAAACTTCCCTTGTCTTATAAGACTCTTGGAAGCAGCCTGGACAGTTCACATTACTCTATAACTCACGTTTGCTACTCCATACTGTATACTAGGACTGAGGTAAATTTAACTGAAAGCTATTTCTGGCAGAGACCAAGGCCTTCTACTTCTCGCCATTCCCCATAAACTTACCCAGCACCAGAAGCCACCCAAAGTAAGGGCTTCAGGGGACTTTTAACTGGCCCCCCTATTTTAAAAACAAGATAGAATGTGTGTTTCCATACAGTAAATTCGTAAACATTAAAAATGTCAGTAGTAACGAGCAAAGCTGACGTCCTTACTTCAGACTCTCCTGTGAGCTAGACGACGAGCGGTCCGACTGAGGCAGTGACACAATGCTGTCCGAGTTCTTGAGATGGGACTGCAGGGCCTTCTGGTAGGAGGACTCCAGGGAGTGGTACAAGTGCTCGGCTTCTCTGCTGAAGTGACTGTGGAAGCCCCAGTAACATCTAGAAAGACACAGCCCCATCACAGTTGGTGGGCCACAGTAGGCCCTGCCCAGCACAGGACACCACATGACCTTTGCCAGGACGTGGGGCCTCAGCTTACCTACTAAGAGTTTTGTCTTGTTTTTTTAATAAGCTAAAGTATATTTTAGTAGCAGTAGTGGCAAGGAATAATGACGAGAGCATGAATAAGAGAGTCCTGGTATGAATCCTGACCCCGTGGCTTCCTGGTCTTTTGATGCAAGGCAAGCTACTTACCTTCATGGACCCTGGGTCTTTTTATAAAGTGGGAACTCAAGGGCCTAACTTGCAAGACTGGAGTACATTAGGGAACACGGAGCTAAAACCCCCAGAACTGTGCCTAGAACACAGGGAGGGGGCTCGATCAATGGTAGCTTTAATAAATGCAATTGGACATGCATTGATTTGAGGTATTTAAAAGTGCCTTCTTGGTAATACAGACAAAAGAAAAACGGAAAGGTGTTCAGAGCTACTCAAAATCTAAACTATATTCTGATTAAAGAACTAGAAAAAAATGGGGGGGAGGCAGATAAAATACAAGGATAAAAAAAGAGTAAGTCAATCATTAACAAATCCATTCCTGACAGTTCTCAGCAACTGCTTATAATGTCACCTGCTTGTGTAGGAACTACTCAAGACACACAGTGGAAAGAACTTCAGAGACACGACAAGGCTCCCGAAGAGCTCAGACAAGGCAAGTACAATTCAACGGTGAGGGAAAAGAAAGACAAATAACTGGAGCAGGGTGCATTTACATGGCCACGCCAAGCTAGTAAGACCAGACCGTAACCTGTGCAGGTCAACTATGGACATACAGAAAAAGCTGTCACAGATACAAAACTGGATGCAAAACACGTCTAAGTGCTTTTCTGATTCATGTGATAATTTCTCATAAATTTGAAAACAAGCATTCTCTTGTCTGTCAGTCCTGTTTATATTCAATAATATCACTCATTCTTTCAAGACTAGACATTTAGCAACTTCTAAACAAAAACCTAGAGAAGTATTGTGAAGTGGCATTTCAGGGTCATATTTAGAAGTCATGATTCATGAAACATATTCAAGTAACTTAATGAGATTTTTGAAATTTTTATTGTGGTAACATATATACAACACAAAATCTATTTTAACCATTTTCATGTTTACAATTCAGTGATAATTACAGTCACAATATGATGCTATCAACACCACCAACTGTTACCAAAACTTTTTCATCAACCCAAACAAAACTCTTTATGGATTTTCAGCGAGGCAATCCAGACAGTAAATCTAAAACATAAAAGTAGTTAACAAAAGAAGTGTTGTGCAATATAAACTTACTTTCTGGCTTCTATCCTTGCTTCAGAATCGGCATCGTGTATTCCCTTCTTTATTGTTTCAGCTAACACTGATATATGTCTAGATATTTAGAGAAGAAAGCAATAGCAAGTATAAATATATGTTTTTTTTTTTTTTTTTTTTTTTTTTGTTTTTAAGGAGGTACCGGGGATTGAACCCAGACCTTGTACATAGGAAACAGGCGCTCCACCACTGAGCTACATCCACTCCCCAACGACAGTTCGGTTTTTTGTTTTGTTTTGTTTTGTTTTCAGGAGATACTCGGGATCGAACCCAGGATCTCGTACATGGGAAGCAGGCGCTCAGCCACTTGAGCTACATCCGCTCCCCAATATATGGTTTTATGTAGACGGAAACGGGTGTGGGAAATAACTTCACAGTGGCAAGGTGGAACTTGGGGCCTCTGAGCCAAGGTCAGCCACCTGACCTGCAGCTCAGAAAAGCAGAACACCATGTCAGTCTTTTAAACCTGCGATTCTGTCCCAGCACCCCATGCCCACCCCATTCCACCCGTACCTTGACAAGCGGACCCTTTTGAGTAATTTCGCTTTTAAACAGCTGATGTTTTTCGGGCCACACTTATTTAGTTCAATCTTTTATGAATCTGATTGACAAAATCCTATTTTTCCACGTTCAGACTGAGTTTCTACAGGAATTATAATGAGATAATGATCGTAACATTAAAGAGGCTGTCTGCATCGCATTTCTACGCTTGAACAGAATGTTTCTCATGTCCCACGACCATTTAACATAAACAAGTTTATAAAATCACATACCCAGTTTCTAAGTAGGTATGCTCTTTAGTTATGTCTTACCCTAGCTGAGAAGAGACCATCAAAATGCCTAACTGAATATTTAATAGAGTTTTAAGAAAAGGTAAGTGAACAAGAATGAAGTTTCAACAAGTTTATAGAATAAACACTAAGACCAATTTTACTAGTTCACTCAAGGCCGTGGCCTCATTCCATCCTCCGTGCATGAATATTTAGTGAGCACCGGCTAAAATGGCAGATGGTAAGCTCAAATGAAGAGGCTGCATCTGAGTCTTCCGCCTTTTTGTTCTGCTAACCTGTCCCCACACATAAAATCCCTCAGTCTACTTTCCACCTGTAAATTCCAAAACCACCAGCAAATAAAGAGGGTATTATACCCTCAAGATTAAAGTATAAGAAAGTATCTTTAAAAATGTGTGAATACCTTCTAGATTCAAAGCACTTATTTTCAGGTGAAATTTTACCTCATGGAGGTTTGGTTTTGTGTCATCTTTGACCACTACAGTTTGGAATAGGATTTCACGGTGTACTCGATTTACATCCACTAATGAAATATTTAATAGGCCATAGAGTTCTTCACAAACTATACGATACACCATTAGAAAATGGGTAGCGCATCATCATTATCTATTGTCTCCACATTTAACTCAGGAATACATCAGGCACCTAAAATTGATAGGAGCTAAAAGTGGCAAAGAAGGAACCTCAGAATTGATAGGGAGACGAGTCTTCAAGAATTCTACCACAAGCCTACTTTTTATCATGACAGTGTGGAAGTCACCATACACCACCCTGAATAAAGAGAGCACGTCAGACTTTTGATTCAGAGGGATAAAAAGGAAAACTTTCAAAGGAGTGAGATTCCTTCAAGGACCTAAACGTCAGCCCCTGCTTGCTTCAAGAGCAGCCTGAAGCATCTAACTTGGAAATGATGGGGAATGAGAGTCAACAAAGAGTTAACCCTGGTTTTGCAGCTGTTATAATGTACATCTGTCTGCATTTCTAGGCATGCGTTACTTTAATCAATGAAATTTATCAGAAGTTTCTGCCAATATGATGTGGCTCACATCAGTAGGAACAACACGAACACAGTCACACAGACAAATCCTTAGGGTCCTTCACTGCTTACAGAAAACGGGTGGGCCACCATCAACTCAGGTGGAAAAACAGTTTCAAATCAGATGCTCACCGTTCCAATGAATGTGTCTGCCATTCTTGTAGAAGTAAATCTAAAAATTCAAAACAGCGCCTGAGAAATTAAGGAAAAAATATATAATTTAGTAATTTATAACGTTAGTGAAAATAACACTAGCTTTTTTCTTAAGTGACCCAACACTACCTTGTTATAGTTGGTAAATTTTGCCTGATATTTATGATTAGAAAAATTCCACTAATGAAGAAATCAAAACGACTGAAAACCAAAGCAAATGAAAATTCTTAAGTATCTGCGGTGGTCACAGAAACCCAGAGGCAGGATACAAGGGTTTCCTTCAAATCGGTAACTTGGGCTTCAGGCAACATCAGCAAAGGGTCTGCCGTGGGCACACGTGGAAGGTCAACACACAGTGCTGAGTCAGAGAATGGGCTTTTTGCTTTAACTGCACCGAGTGCCTTGCCTGGTGTAGCTTCTGGTTATATCCCCCATAACTATGCAGCAGAAGCAAGTGACTGGTCAAGATTCAGAATCCCAGAAATCACTGTCAGAAGATGCAAAAAATATATACCTCCTCCTATCTATGTGGTACTAAATCACTGTGACTGGTACTTACAGTATTTATCTCTTGCAGGCAATTACTGCCTTCATTCAGGGCGTAGGGAAGGCCAATGACACAGACAGAGGGAAACTTCAAGAAAATTGTACAGGGGGGGACCTCTGCTCCCTACCCCCCCCAGTCTGTCTCCTCCCCCCCCTCCCCCACACACAAGCAATACAGATTGTCCAAATTCACTTTCCTGAAAATTCAGATCATGATCCTTCAACTCAAAGGCAAGTACTGCAGTGACCTTAAATAACATTAGGCATTTTATACATTTACTTTTTTTCCATGGAGGGAGATTTAGAATTTGTTTTTGTTTTTAAACAATCCAAAAATAGTGAGGCAATCTTTTGAAAATGTACCTTCTCACGGCGACAGACTTAGAGGTACAGTTGCTCGTTATGACAGGAATTAGCCTAGGGATGTGTGTGTGCTGTAGAAAAAAACAAAAACCAGAGGTGAACGTTTGAAAATAACCAAACAAAACAGCAAAACTAAGAGAACCACTTCCTTGGTTAACCTGCTTAAAGCATATAAATATATACTACGGATTAGAATTTTATTGAGAGTAAAAAGGAGAAAGAATTCCATTGGATACTGCCAAAGGCTATAACAAAATTTATAGAACCAAAAACAGACAACATGATGATATTTAAATAAGTCTAAAAATTCAAAAGAGATCATCGGTATAAGGTCTAAATTATCTCGCAGCTGAGATTTTTAAATGAGTAATCAGACCAATATATTTTGATATTTTGGTATTGTTTCAATGGAAATGTCCAATAATGGCTATAGGTTTAAATTTTGAAGTAGGCAGCACAAAATAAAATAAATAAAAATAAAACAAGATAAATAACACACAATAATCAGGAATTATTTTGTACAGATCTTAGTTAACATCAACAAGCCTCAACATTTCAAGGCTTATCTCTGGGGAAAAGTCACTTGAAGATGGGGAGGGAGTGAGGTGGAAAATGTCTATTTTTCATTTTAAAAGCCTTTGTAAACTCTCACGTTTTATTGAAAACTTGGACATATATTACTGGAATAATTATTTAGATTTGAATAAATATTTAGGAAAATAAATGAATACTTTGTTGCTATGCTTAAACGCACTTAGCAAAACAAAGTTTCCAATGAGTAACAGAACCATGAGCACAAATATTCAAAATGGAAGGGTTGGGAATTAAGGAGTGAAGCACAGGAATGCTATCTGAGCAGAAGCTCAAATATGTAAAACTAATGGTGAATCAACTAACAACCCTTCAGTAACAATACACCGTACCCGTAATTCGCATTATGGAAGACAAAATGCTCTTACGCTAAAATTAAGTGGGGAAAAAAGGGACACTATTATATGGACAGCATTGATTCCAACTACACATAAAAAAAGACCTGGAGAAAATACACTAAAATGTTGGAGTGGTTGTCTCTTACATGCTAGAGTTATATACAATTTTTATTTCTTCTTTACCCCGCTCTCTGTTTTCCAAAATGCACAGCTAAATGTGAAAACACTCTAATGAAAAATGCCTCTAGTATTTCTTCTCAATCACTTTTACTTGTCGCTTGCTTATTGTATATGTGGCCCTAAGACACTCACCCGAATGATTAACCTGACAGCTACAACACCAGATGTGGCCATAATTTTGGCACTATTTGGAATTAAATTAAAGATGGTTGGCATGATGGCTTCAGCTCCATGATCAAACTTATTCCCCAGAACTGAGGACAGATGCCTGTAATAAGTGAAATTGGACTGTAGTTATATTTCTTACAAACAATGAAGCATATAAACCTCTTAACATTTCACAGCCTTCATTTAAACATATGTAGGATAAAGAACAATGGGTCTAATGAAGATACTTTAAAAATACTGCCAAAGTGCATGTAGAAGACATGGCAAACAGTCATGATCCCAAGAGTTTTTCTTTTTTTAACAAAATTATTTCCAACTAACTGGTCTTAAAATAGCAAAAGACAATTAAACTAATCAATTATATAGCTTCAGTGAGACAAACATATGAAAAAGCTCCCTCATCGTTTTGTTTCTTTGGCCTTTTATTATTATCATTATTTTCAAGAAGCTTTAGATTATATAAATGTTACATCAAAATATAGGGGATTCCCATATACCTCACCCCCCCACACACACTTTCCCCCATTACAACATCCTTCATTGATGTATATTTGTTACAACTGATAAACGCATATCAAAGCATTGCTACTTTTTAACATATAATATTCTTGCTTCCTATCTGACTGGAGCCAAAGCTTTTAAACGCTGCAATGCCTCTTTACTGCGGCTGCATCTTTGATATTTTGACATCCATTCTAGCACACAAGTTTTAGCTCCGAATACTGCCACAGGTCTAGCTGGGATGAAGCTGTACTGCAGCATGTGCTTTTAATAGCTACAGTACTACTGCAAACAAACAAGCAAGCAAAAATTCTGATAGGCATGCAACATCGTGCCTGCAAAATCAACGAAGAGTCTGAGGACAGTTTTACAAAATTTCGTTTTGCTATATAACAACTAGAGGCTTCAGAGTTAGGTCAATGAATAAAACTTAATTTAAAATCTGTTATACTGTACATAATAGGGCAGGAAATAATGCAAAAAGTACTGACAGAAGAATAACTAGAGTGGGTCTGGGAGACTGGTTAGTTACGTTAGAGACCCAGTAACACATCCACTGGGCCATTTGGGCAGCACTGGGAGGGCTATTCTAGGAGGCAGAGAAGTTGGAGTGTCGCAATCCTTACCCCAACGTGATACAAGCTTCCCGCACTACCTGAGACCGCAGATCCTTAGCAGATAGTTTAAAGGCTCCATCCAAGAGACGCAAATGTTGAAAGAAGTTATCATACTCAGCAGCACCAGCCAAAAGTAAAGATCGGATCTTTTTTAGCTGATGGGTGAGAGAAAATAAGAGATATATAAAACAATGCTTAGGAGATAATCTATTGAACAATAGAGGCCATCACATGGATGAGATCAACCTCCAAGTTCAACTGATAGAGAAATAGTTTTACACAGAAGAATTAATTTAAATATTAGCTAATACACTGAACAAATCTACAGAGCATCACAAATAAAATCAAGTGATTTTTAAAATGCAGTACAGGTATCTGTGATAAATACATTACAATTCTACAAAATATAGTTTTTAATTGGCAACATTTTGGTGTATTTATAGAGACAATGACACTAATGAAAAAGTAACTAAAATCTTCATTTTGGCTTGTAAAAGACCCTCACTCTACTGCCATTTTTTACACTCAAAGGATTAAGTAACCCTACAGTCTTTCTATATTAATCTCTACTGCATCATTATTAAAAGGCTAATATGAATTTAAAACAGAATGCAAATGTCATTCCTCCATCTTTGTTCTTGCCAGCCAATCAATGATAAAACAGCTTTCCTCAGGTAAGACACACCCTCACCTTAACGTTCAGCCCACTTGGGTTCATTAATCCACTTTTTAAAAATTGATACACACAACTTTTTAGGAAGTGATAAGAAGAAATAAAGAAATATGGAAGGAAACACACTGAAAACGCCACTAAAAAGACATTTTTCTGGCAAAACAATCATAAAATCTTTACTAAGATGGAAGTAGAGGTTGTCATCAGACATTGCACGGTTAGGTCTCTGTTACAAATAAGATATACAGGAAGGTATAAGTTGGCATGTTTTTAAAAGAGAAACAGAAGTGAGGTACTCTTCTAAAAAGGTATTGTGTTAATATGGTAATCTATATTTAAAACATCTATTATTTAAAAGTCATTCGAACTGTACCCATCATTTAATAATAAAATATTTTGAATGTTTAAACAAATCTAATGAAAATGTAATCACATGAAGGGAATGGCTTACAGCATTTACTCTTTGCTCCCAGTCATGCTTGTCATCAGATAATATTTCTCTAATTTTGTTTATGGATTCCTCAAGGTCTCGGCTGGAATAAATCTGTAAGCAAAATTTATTTACAATCAATATCAGAAAATTTCCAGAAACAAAGGTAATCTTCTAAATACATGAAGTCAAGATTGTTTAGTAAGTATCTATTGGAGACACATCCATGAGGTACTACCTAGATAGGTTTTTCTCAGGACACATGTCTGAGGACTTCCCCAAGTCCTCACTGGACTTGCTGGTCTTGTGTGGACAACCCAGCCTCAACATAGCTTTACTATAAACTTAAGGGACGATTTCATGTGCAAAAGGAGAGAGGCACCTTCTGGGGAATGGCTGGTGATATGTGAGTCATTTACTATTCAGCGGTATTTATGACACCACCTTATACCTGTAACTTAAACACTTTCAAATCTACTTTCTTGTTTATTCCCACGACTTCTTTATGAGCTAGGTGGGGGGATACTCAACCAAGCATAAGGCAGGCTGGGAAGGTCAAATACTAAGGGTAGGCCAGAGCCTGATTTACACACACATGGCAACCAAGCGCCAGAGCCGGGAGGTCCACCCAGACAGCCAGTGCACGCAGAGCCCAGGGCACGGTGCTGACAGTAGAGGAAAAATGTGTTCAGCCCCAGCAGCAAATGGAGATGCTGAGGCACAGGGCAGGCAAAAACTGGGTGACTGCAACCCAACTGTTATAAATAACCCCCCTTCATCTGGTAGGTACTCAAGTGAAGCATAAAAGATGGTAGAAACTGAACTTTTTAAAAACCATTTTCCCTACTGCTTTTTAGGCACCAAAGTCCTTAAGTTTTACAAATTTTTCTTTCTAAGAAAAATCCCTTAATAAGCGTGCTGTTGCTGCTTTCATCTACCCCAATCATTTCTTTAGTTTTTTATCTGACCTGCCTCACAAACTTATTAGTAGAGCAAGCAACTTCTGCTCAGTTCTTACAGACTTTGGTTCTTCATTTCAACTACAAAAGGTTCTGAGCTTCAGAATCTAATCTGCACCAAGGCTATCCTCTAGTCATTTTATTTTTTTAAAGGAGGTACTGGGGATCAAACCCAGAACCTCATACATGGGAAGCAGGAGTTCAACCACTTGAGCTACCTCAGATCCCCTCTCCTCTAGTCTTGAGAGTTAAAATTACCCAACCTGGAAGGGACTTGGCATATGGCATATTCAAAAAATGAAATTTGGAGAATAAATCTACCCTAGGTTTTAATTATACACAACTGTTCTCACTTACCTGCACTACAGGTACATCATCAAATGCTTTAATAAAGTCCTCTTCATCAACGGCACCTGCTCCTTCTTTTGCAGCTATAAAAAAAAAAAATTGTTTTTAATTAAACAATGTGAAACACACAATGTATAAAACACCGGGGAAGTCTCAATATACACATCAAAATTATATTTTGGAGGATTTACAACTATTTTTATAAAAGTATTTTAAAAGTTGGAGCATCTTAAAATTGACAAACTTTATTGACTTTTTTTTTTTTTTTTTGAGGCACTGGGGATTGAACCTGGGACCTCATCCATGTGAAGCGTGTGCTCAACCACTGAGCTACAACTGCTCTACAACTTGACTTTTTTTTTTTTTTAAAAGATTTGTTTTTCCTCCCCCCACCGAGATGGCTCCCTCACCTGTCTGCTCATTGTGTCTGGCATCTTCTTTAGGAGGCACTGGGAACCAAACCTGTGACCCAAACCTGTGACCTCCCATGTGGGAAGTGGGTGCCCAATCACTTGAGCCACATTCGCTCCCTACTTGTTGTGTCCCCTCATTGTGTCCCCTCATTGTGTCAGCTCATTGCATCAGTTTGTTGCATCAGCTCGTTGTCTGCTTGTCTTCTTTAGGAGGCACCAGGAACCGAACTCGGGACCTCCCAGGTGGGAGATGGGCACCCAACTGCTTGAGCCACATCCATTCCCCCCTTATTGGCTTTTAATATCAAATATAGTAATTCTATATGTTATATTCCTTAGTCTAAATCATTTAGAGTGACTATTTGCTTAAGCAGAGACTGGCTGGGTTTTAAAGGATTTAGGTGACTTGTACTGTTTTAATATACAAATTTTTTGAAAGATTCTTAATGAACAGGTATAACAGAAAATTTAATTATTCAGGGAAAAAATTAGACTATGCTGATGTTGGGAATTCAGCATAAAAAATTTGTGAAATATTCAAAAAAGTTCTAAAGAATTTAACAGTTTCAAACATTTCCATTTTCTATTAGTCATAAATATTAGTCATAAAATATTTCCATTTCTTTGAACTCACGATAACTGTGCCAGTTTTTCGTTGATGGAGAACAGCACTGGTTTCAAAATTTTCCCCCAAACTATTAACTAAGTACTCTAAGATGCTTTGTGTCTTAAAAGTTAATGACTGAGTGAATCTATACGAAGAATCTAGAACAGGTAAATCCACAGAAACCAAAAGCAGGCTGCTGGTTGCCAGGAGCTGGAGTAAGGAGCGAATGGGGATGACCACCAGTGAGTGCGGGGTTTTCTTTAGAGACGCAGAGATGTTTTAGAGCTAGATAAAAGCGGTCGTACGGTACCATGAATGCACTAAAGGCCACTGAATTGTTCACTTTAAATTGGTTAGTTTTATGTTACAGGAATGTCACCTCATTTTTGAAAATATACATAAATAAAACCAAGGAGGAAGACAAGAAATAAGTTAATTGCCATCATTTGGGAGAAGAGTTATTTCTCTTAGCGGATATGAATGCCATACATGAAAACCAGTTGACATTTTATGAGATTGTTTTGTCACAATAAAGACTTAAGCATTGGTGGCCTATGCTCTTGTTCGTTGTAAGCCCCCCTCATGATTTATGCTAAACTGCCTGGCTGCTTTTTCAACGGCTTCTTGCAGATATGCTGCCTGGTGTTTGGGGCCCTGAAGGACCACCTACCCAGAAGAGGGTTTGATGGACAATTCCAGCAGCGGTCAACATGTGCTATGACTCTTGGCAAAGGCCACTCCCAAGGCATTCACACACTAACCATGGACCACAGACCGACAGTAGCATACGGTTATGAACTCTGTGTCTGTCTTAGCCTGAGGCGCCTCCCACCCACAGACTCACGACAGCCCCTGCTGAAGAATTTCATGAGAAGGACCCAGTAAGGACATTGATGACAACAGTGCTAAACAAAATGGAGAAAGGATGAGCGTGCAGCTGTAGGGTAAGACAGGGCTCATCTCTCAGGCATAATCTCCACTGCTGGGACTTTTGCAAGGGGTATGGGTGAGGGGCAGGGAGGAAAAGAAGTGGTCTGGTTGTGCGGAAATTCTCTAAGCTTTCTTTTATGGTCTGATACTACCCTAGAGTGGATCAAAAGGAAAGACTAGAAGGAACTAATAAGAATAACAAAATAAAAGGCACAAGGCAATGCTTTTCCTTCTGTTAGCCCTGAGGTCAAACTTCACTTTCTGCTGTCAGTATAGTTCCTTCAACACGGGCAGAGAGGCTGGGGGTGTAGGACCCAGAGTGGTACCTGGCTGTCAAGTCGAGCTTCAGGATTCATAAAAACCCACCAGATGGAGGGAGGAATCCAATGATAACCCTTCCTTCCAGCTTTTACTTAGCCTGTCCAGCCTTAGCTTTTTTTTCTTTTTTAGATCACTGAATGCTTCCAAGTTCAAAAGTCCAACCTAATAGTAAGTATGATTCTAAAAGCAGTGGCTATATGATTTTTCTGAGGTAAAAGGTAAAACATTTACATGATAAATGGAAAATGAGACAATAAAATGACCACACATACAGGTAACCTGGAATCACACTGCCTGGATTTGGGACAGGGAGGCAGGAAGGAGGGGAAATTATGAAAGGAACCTTTGTAAATTAATCTTCAAAGCCTATGGGAGCTGAGATAAATGGTACCTCACCATACCCTACCATTGATTTAACTTGACAACCGTACTGATTTCGTAAGCAACAATCCTACTTGTAGAAACAAAACACATTTAAAGACAGAAGGTACATTTTGATTTCTGGATAGTCTTCATCCTCACTAACAGAAATTGGTTAAAAAAATCTCACAGTAGTTTCAGACATTGCTGGATTCAGACAATCAAATGATGTCATTGGGTTATGTGCTTGCTCTTTCTCTCTCTGAGCTCTGTTTTCTTCCCTGTTGGCTTCATTTCCCTTCAGGCTCTGCCTTACCACAAAGTGGCACCACTCAACACAGCAGCTCAAGCTTGCATCCTACCAGCTCATCAGCATCAATGGTCCAGAACTGATTAAAGAAGAGCAGGCAGAAATATACTGCAAATGGGGGTCACTTCACTTCTGCAGGACCAAAGGCAAGTAACGTGCACCTCTGGTTTTAAGAGCTGGCACTGAAATTCCCCACAAGACTTGGTCTTACCAGAAGACTTGCATCCAAGTGAGGACGAGCCAAGCCGGCGGGTGGTCCCCATTCCAACGTTTCTCCGAGAGCTTGGGGGAGCCTTGGATGATGTAGAACTGGCAGAGGAAGGTCGATTACCATCCACAGAATCTTCATCATCGAAATTTTTATCTGAAGTACAAGCACAGAAGTCATCGTTATTATAATTATTTTTAAAAAGGTTGTTTTTACCAAACCTTAAAGCAGCTAGGGTTGCCTCCTCTTGTAGAAATGCAGGTATCTGTCCAAAGTCTGGAAAGGCTCAGGTAAGTGTGGAAGACAGCGGCAAAGGTCACGGTCTTTCCCCCCACCCCTACATTCCAACTACACAATGTATAGAAGATTTGAAGAAAACTGTATTTCACAAAATACCTCCTAGAAACAGTTACTTTTACCATTTGGCATATTTCTGGCCATTCTTTCATGCATTTAAAAAAAAATGTAGACAACCAGCAAGATGGCGGCAGAGTAAACAGCTCCTAGAATCTGCTCCTGCTACGGGGCAGTTGGTGATCACCCAGAGCTATCTATAGCACTTGTTTGGGGGCTCCAGGAGACCAGAAGTGCATCCTGCAACATCCTTGAAAGAATGGAAGAAGACAGCCCATCTGCAGAGAAGGTTCATGAGGAGAGCACTCCATGCCCGGGAGGCCGGTGCCCATCCTCCACTGGAGGCACAAGCCGCCTTGGGAGCTGTTCTGCGGCTGAAATTGGAAGCTCCACTTCCCAAAACGGGGGAGGAAGAGACAGCTGGGTACCAACTTCAGCTATTGATTAGTAAATTTGGTGGGCTAAAGTATAATCCCAAGAACAGCTAAAGTTTGAACCTGTCCAAGTAAGAAAGAGGCCGGTGGCTGCCATCTTAACTCCACGCCTGACATGAGGGGAACCGGGGCTGATAGAAAATCACAGTGCTGGTAGGGACCGGCTTTTTTCCATCTAGATCAGATTGCTGCTCTAGCCTAAGCCCGAGGTGGGGAGCTGTGCTAGCCTCTCCGGGAAATTACAGGCCACGCCATGGAGGTCAGTGATGATCCTATTTTGGCAGTGCAAGCCACTCCAGGAGCTTTTCTGTGGTGGGAATTAGAAGCTCCATTTCCCAAAAACAGGGGAGGAAGAGACAGTTGGCCACCAATGTCAGCTACTGATTAGTAAATTCGGCTGGCTAAAGTATAACCCTAAGAACAGCTAAAGTTTGAGCCTGTCTAAGTCAGAAGGAGGCCGGTAGCCGCCATTTTGACTCCACCCCCAGCATGAGGGGAAGCTGGGCTGACTAAAAATTACAGTGGCAGTAGAGACCGGTTTCTTTCACCCAGATTAGACTGCAGCCCTAGCCTAGGCTTCAGCCCCACGGGCATTTGGCTGGCACAGACTGAATAATCGGAAGTCTACTGGGGCAAATGTGGTCATCTTGGACCTGCACTGCATATAGACTGCTGCCCACATCTGCAGCTCCATCCCTGCCCCAGGCAGGGGAGAAAGGGGCATGAAGCTTCATCAGTCTCTCTGGGCAACTACAGTCTAGGCCTGCATGAGTTGGATTATTCCACACAGCTGTGGCTCTGTCCCTACCCCTGGCAAAGGAGAAAGTTGGGAGAAGCTTCACTGGTCCTTGGGACAATGAGGGCAGCTTGAGCCTCCACAGCTTATAGCACCAACTATTTCCTTGGCTCCTACTACTCAACCAGCAAGGGAGAAAGGGCAGGAAGCCCTAAACTAAAGAGAAAACTACACCCAGAAAAAATACTCTAGTAAGCCAGATGCTAAGACACCAACAAAAAATTACAATCCATGCCAAGAAACAGGAAAATATGGCCCAGTTAAAGGAACAAGATAAGCCTCCAGATGATATAAAGGAGTTGAGACAACTAATCATATATGTTCAAACAAATCTCCTTAATAAATTCAATGAGATGGGTAGAGATATTAAGGATATTAAGAAGACACTGGATGAACACAAAGAAGAATTTGAAAGCATACACAGAAAAACAGCAGATCTTATAGGAATGAAAGGTGAAATAAATGAAATTAAAAATGCACTGGAATCCTGTAATAGCAGATTTGAGGAGGCAGAAGAAAGGATTGGTGAGCTTGAAGAAACGGCCTCTGAAAATGAACATACAAAAGAACAGATGAAGAAAAGATTGGAAAAACTTGAACAAGGTCTCAGGGAACTAAAGGACAGCAAGAGACGTGCAAACATATGTGTCATGGGTGTCCCAGAAAAAGAGAAGGGGAAAGGGCAGAAGGAATATATGAAGAAATAATGGTAGAAAATTTCCCAACCCTACTGAAGGACATAGATATCCATGTCCAAGAAGCACAATGTACTCCCATCTGAAAAAACCCAAATAAGACTACCTCTGAGACACATACTAATCAGAATGTCAAATAACAAAGACAAAGAGAGAATTCTGAGAGCAGCATAAGAAAAGCAATGTATAACATATAGGACATACCCAATAAAATTAAGTGCTGATTTCTCACCAGAAACCATGGAGGCAAAAACCAGTGGTATGATATATTTAAGATACTGCAAGAGAAAAACTTCCAGCCAAGAATCTTATATCCGGCAAGACTGTCTTTCAAAAATGAAGGCGAATTTAGAATATTCACAGATAAACAGAAACTGAGAGAATCTGTAACGAAGAGAACTGCTTTGCAGGAAATATTAAAGGGTATACTACAGCCTGAAAAGAAAAGACAGGAGAGAGAGGCCCGGAAGAGAGTCTAGAAATGAAGATTATTATCAATAAAAGAAACTAAAAGCATCAAAAGAGTGGTGAAAATAAAATATGACAGATAAAACCCAAATATTCAGGAATAAACTTAATCCAATGACGTAAAGTACTTATATTCAGAAAACTACAATCATTGTTAAAAGAAATCAAAAAAAGACCTAAATAATTGGAAGAACATTCCATGCAAAATTTAAGTCTACTAGGTAAGATAAGAACAACCCAAAGGAGAAGTCAATCATTGAGCACTGCAGCAGCGGCCAGGACGGAACTGCTCTCAACCTAGCTGTTCTCTGGGAATCTCCAACAAGACCACGTAAATCACCGTCACTGTTCTAACATGCTGACTAACTGCTATCATTATTCTTCTAAAAACAGTAACAGTTCTAGTCTGTGGGAAAGGTGAAATATGAACAGAGTAAATGAGAATGTTATTATGCTTCACTCCAAAATGAATGTAAATTATATCTGTTTTAGTCTTCTAATATGCAAGCCTGCTATTTAGAACTGTATTCAGCATCACTGGTCATTAGGAAAATGCAAATCAAACCTGCAATTAGATACCACTTCACACTCACTAGACCAGCTATAATCCAGAAAAACAGAAAATAGCCAAGTATTAGTAAGGATGCAAGGAAGTGGAGATACAGGAATCCTCATATTTTGTTGGGGGAAGTGTAAAATGGTACAGCCATTGTGGAAAACAGTATGGTGGTTCCTCAGGTTACATATAGAATTACCATATGACCTAGCAATACTTCTTCTAGGGATATACCTCAAAGAGTTGAAAGGAAAGACTCAAACAGATATTTGTACAGCAGTGTTCAGAGAAGTATCATTCACAATAGCCCAAAGGGGGAAGCAACCTAAGTTTCCATCAGCTGATGAATGGATAAACAAAATGAGGTATCTACATACAACGGAATATTATTCAGCTCTAAAAAGTCATGAAGTTCTGATGCATGGTACAACATAGGTAAACCCTGAAGACAAGGTAGAAGTAAGTGAAATAAGCCAGATATTCTGTACAAAAAGAAAGATATTATATCATTTCACTTAGACAAAATAATTAGAATATGCAAATTCATAAAGACAAAGTAGATTATAAATTACCAGGCAGCAGGAGGGAGGATGAGGAGTTAATGCTTAATTGGCACAGAGTTTCTGTTTGGACTGATGGAAAGGTTTTGGTAACGGATGGTGGTGATGGCAGTACAACATTGTGAATGTAATTACCACCACTGAACTGTATACTGAAAGTGGTTAAAATGGGAAATTCTATGTTGTATATATGTTCCCACAGTAAAATTTTTTTTTAAAAAGGTTATTTAAAATGGTTTTTTCAATGTACCAATTTCAATGGCATTCCTGGGATTCCTGCTTCCAGCAATGATGGAACAGCAATGACCAGAGTTAACATCTTGCAATAAACAGCTAGAAAATCAGACAATATATAAAACAACAAATTGGTTAGCAAGTAGTACAGAATCATGATCCCTGAGAGAAGGGAAACTAGGTGAGCTCTACAATCACCCCAGTGTTCTGCCTGGAGACAATTTCAAGATCATCAGGGATAAGGAGGGAGAACCCAAATTAAGCTCAGCAGCCTTGTTAATTTGAAGAAATGAAGGTCAGAGTTCAGGAAAGCTAAGATGGTTGAAAGTTACAGGACAGAGTTCCTGAAAAGAGGAAGCTACACAAAAAGAGAGCTCCATAAATGTGCTAAGTTCCAAGCCATGCATGTATGGAGTGAAAATGCACAAAGTGGGGATGGCGGGTGGGGTGGGGGGAACCAGGAAGCTGTAAAATGAGTAATTCCTCAAGTTTACATAAAGTAGGGAGATGCTTGTGCTCCAACCAGCCGGAATAGATTTCTTAGTGACTCATCCAAGGCATTAGTGGAGACCCCAGAGAGGTTGAGCCTTAGCAGTGAGACTAAACTATTTTTGGAGTGAAGGTGATGCTAAATCTGACCTAGCAGAGCTTAAAAACAGGCCTCAAGGGAATTAAGACAGATCTGCAAGTAATTTAAACTGCTTGCCAAAACAAAGCATAACAGTCTTTAAAAGAATAAAACAAAATCCAGGAACTCAACAATGTAACATTCACGATATACAGCATCTAACAAAAAATTCCTAAACCTGTTGAGAAGCCAGGCAATGAAGCCCATAATCAGAAAGAAAACAAAAGTTAGACATTATTAAAGACTCAGAAATGAAAGAGATGATGGAATTAGCATAACAGAACATTAAAACTGCTATCATTAGTATGTTCAAGTAAGGCAGGAAGAGGGAAGACAAGTCTAAGACCTGGAAGAAAAACATGGTCGTGAAACACATGGCCCTGGAACCCCGCCTGGAAATCCCAAGGGAAAGACCACCACTAAGGGGGCTGCTGGAAGGACCCCACGAGAATCCCATTTGGAATGAGACTGGAACGAGATCTCCAATCTCGTTGATCTGAGGTCAAGGGAAAGCCCCAGATATCCTCAAGGAGCCTCACCATTGCTTCCCACCCTCCACCCCACCCCCACCCCAGGTAACTAATGGGTAGGGTAACCAATCAGAACAGCAAATAGCTGGGGCCCTTCCCCCAACATCAGGAAAGGGAGGAGTAAGTAATAGCTTAATATAGATAGTACTCAGAGGCTCAAAATGCCCTCCCTGCCTAGAGGAGCCGGTATCAAATATCTTGATGTGTAATCCTGTTCTTTTCTCCCATTTCTCAATAAACTGTGTTATTTTCTCCCAGTTCTCAATAACTTCTTTTTACTGGCCTAACTAAACCAGCACATTCTTAAATTCTTTTATGAGACATAGCCAAGAACTTCTTTTTACTGGCGTAACTAAACCAGCACATTCTTAAATTCTTTTATGCGACATAGCCAAGAACCTAGAGGAATCCATCATCCCCCAACTTCACAAATATTAAAGGAAAACATGAGCATAATGAGAAAAGGGGAAAATAATAAAAAAGGACCAAACAGAACTTCTGGAGATAAAAAAAATATATAACATTTGAAATGAAAATCCCACTAATGGGATTAATAGAGTAGACACTGCAGACTTTAAAAATAAATCTTTAAAAACATAGCAACAGAATTTATCCAAAATGAAGCAGAGAAAGACTGAAAAAAATAAATGAAAGGAACAAAGCCTCAGAGACCTGTGGATATAAAGTAGTCTAACATACATGTAAACTAATAGTACTCCAAGGAGGATGGGGGACGGCGGCACAAAAAAATATATTGTAAGAAGTGACAGCCAAAAGTTGTCCAAATTTGATGAAAACTATAAATCCACAGATCCAAAGCTTAACAAAGCCCATGAGTAATATGCACACAAAGAAAACTGCATCTAGGCACATCATAATCAACTTGCTTGAAACCAGTGAAAAGCAGCCCCGGGGCGGGGGGGGGGTGGAGGAAGCAAATATTACATTAAGGAGGAACAAACATATGACAGCAGACTTCATTAGAAACTATGTAACCCAGAAAACAATGAAATGACATCATGAAATGATGAATGAAAAGCATTAACCTAGAATTCTATAGGAAGGAAAAAAGGAAAAGAGGGAGGGGACGGGGGGGAGGGAGGGAGGAACGGAAGGAACAAAGGAAGGAAGGAAGGAAGGAAGGAAGGGAATGTTGCCAACAGACCTGCACTATAAGAAATGCTAAAGGAAGATCTTCAAGCAAAATGAAAATAAAACCAGATGGAAACGTGGCTCTACATAATGAAATAAAGAACACTGGAAATGATAAATATATGGGTAAATCTAAGAGTTTTTTCCTCATATTTTAATTTTTTAAAAAGACAATTGGCTCTTTAAAAGTAAAAAGAAAGCCGAATTCACTGGAGTTTTCATTTTTTTAAATAATCTCACATTATGGGCAGATAAGCTAGTAGCTGGAAAAACTGGCCAGAGGAATTGCAATTATTACAATTATCACATAAGAAGCAACTTTTAAAAGATGAAGTAGCAGAGCAATAGCATACACATGGCTGTACAAGATGCCACAAAGTACAGGGAGATAAGGCACAGAGAAAGCATGAAGAAAATGGAAATGCTTCCATTTTTGTCCTCAAAGGGCTTATATTTTTTACTTGCAGGACAGCTGCAAAAATAAGCTCCTTACAGAGAACTGCAATATACCCCCAACTCTGACCCCCAGATACCCAGATCCACCAATTTTAACATTTTTCCACCTTTGCCTTACCATATCTATCAATCATCTACCTACCTACTTATGTATCCCTCCATCAGGGCTTATATTTGTAAAGGTTAATTAAAAAGTCCAAATTTACTGAGGATGCCATATGATTTTAATACTGTAAATCAAATGGCACTGAGAAAGTACATCTTTCATTATTTGGTGGTGTGAGCTGTATGGACCCCAGAAAAACGTGTTCAACTTAATCCATCCCTGTAGGTGTGGACCCACTGGTGGAGATGCCTCTCCATCAGGCCCAGAGAACACATCAATCTATAGATGACTTTCGGACCTTAAAGTCTAAAGGAGCTTACCCTGCTAGGTTTCAGAATTGTTTGGGACCCATGACCTGTTTTCCTCCCAATTTCTCCCTATGGGAATGGGAATGCTTGCCTGTCCCTCCAGTGTATATGGGTAGCAGGTAACTTGTTTTCTAGTTTTCAAAGACCCACAGACAGAGGGGAATTGTGCCTCAGGATAGACCACACCCAAAACTGACTGTGATGACACTTTGTACTTAGCCTTGTTAATGAAATGACTTAAGGCTTTTAGGATATTGTGATGGAATGAATGTATTTTTTGCATGTAGAAAGAACATATCTTTTTGGCGTCCGGAGGGTGGAGTGTGGTGGTTTAGAGCTGTTATGTACCATGTTCTTAAACTTAATCCATTCCTATGGTTGTGAATCCATTGTAAGTAGGACTTTTTGATGAGATGTGACCCACCTTAACGAGGATGGGTCTTAATACTGTTATTGGAGTTCTTTGTAAGCAGAATGAAATTCTGACAAAGAGAGAAAACACCACAGGAGAAGCAGCCAGAAGCTGAACATCAACGGAACCCAAAAGAGCAGGCAGAGACCAGGAGACGCCACCATGTGACTTGCCATGTGACAACCAAAGACCAAGGACACTGGTAGCCAGCCCCAGAAGGCCACAGTCTTTGGGGAGAAAGCATCACCTTGATGATGCCTTGATTTGGACTTTCTTTTAGCCTCAAAACTTTGAACCATTAAATTCCCATTCTTTAAGTCAACCCATTGCATGGTATTTGCTTGACCAACCCAGGAAACTAACAATCAATATATGGAAATGCTTCCCAAAGAAGGGAAAGGGGGGAAAGGCATTTTCTAGGAGGTACTGGGGACTGAACCCAGGACCTCATATATGGGAAGCAAGTGCTCAACCACTTGAGCTACATCTGCTCCCCAGAAAAGGCATATTGAGCAGCCAATCCAGGGCTTTAAAAGATTAGCCCTAAGAGCCCTACTCAGTCTTTTTTCTTACCCTTTGGAAATCTAGCAAGCTTACTGATGTGAATTCCTAGCAGAATAGAAGCAACTAATTCTAAGGAATAGTGAGAAGGGAGATATACATGAGTCAAGCATGGTGATGTTAATGAGAAATGACAGTTGATAAACTGATAGCTAAACAGAAACAATAAAAGCCAACACACATATAGAAAAAACCCCAAACACAACTTGCTTAGAATTCAGGAGTCAAATCAGATCTGCACACCTCACCAGAACAACAGTAGGTACTCACAGCTATTACCCTGAGTCAGCAAGAAAAGGATACAGCATTTTTCACATGGTCTGTGCACTGAGAGTAGTTCATAGACATTTTTATCTGAATTGGAAATTCAGGGAAACTTAGGGAAAATGGGATATGTATTTCCCAGATTAATAGCTGGACACACATCGTTTTAATCTTAGCAGTAGTTCACGTTCCTGAAAAGGTGTCAGAAACAAAATGAGCATATTATTTGAAAATTTAAAAGTTTCAAAAATTAGTTTGCCCTCTATTTCCCAGAATTTTGGCTACCCAGTCATAGAAATCAAATTAAAAAGAAGGTTTGAGCTTTCAGAAAGGTATCTAAAGTTCCAGGAAACTAGAACAGTCTCTTATGTAGAATGCACCATGCCTAATGTGGACAAATAAACCATATCTGCTCCTGGTCTGTGGTTACATAGTGGGTCCAACCAAACTCTGCTAGACATTTAAATTCAGTTTCTTTAGGCTTTTCAGTTAAGCAGACATCTGTTAGTATATAATCTCTTTTTCCAGAACTTAAACCAAGGGGAAAAAAAAATGTGTGAAAAGGAGTATTTTTAACTATGCAGCCTGTGCCACTATATCAATTTAAAATTTTTCACACAATGACATATGTCAGTGGGAAATGGTTTTACAGAATGATAAGTTCCTCCTGAGTACAAAGAAATTATTAATTCAATCCTCTGTCGCCACAACCAAGGCTGTCATTTGAGGGCCACTTCTCAATTGCCGGGGGTAGAAGCCTGGGTAAGCGAGTGGGCAAGTCTGCAGTTCCCAGCCACCACTACCTCCTTTAATCCTTGGCAAATCACCTGAGCACTGTCCCTCCTTTTCCAGAAGCACTGGGATAAGACCTTTAAAAGGGACAGGATATTTCTGCAGAGTGACACTGGAATTTGTGCCCAGCTGTCAATCACCCTATTCCTAGCAATCCATTTTGTAGGCACAGTGAAGTGAAAATCAGCAGCAAGACAGCCTGCCAAATAGAACTGCTGAAACAGTAGAGATCTGAAAGCATGGAGGAGACAGAACCCTCTGAAAAACAAAAAACAAAAAGGCCAGAGTGAAAGCACAGTCTTTGGGGACTTCAGGCAAACTGGCAGAATTCTAAAAGCTGAGCGGGTCGAAGACGCTGTGGTCAAGACGGTGGGCAGAGGCTGGAAGCAGAGGGTCAGGACAGTCCCTACTCAGCCTCCAGGGAGCCCGATCCCGAAATCCCAAGGGAAGCCCAGAGGCGCCATGGGTGCCTCAGAAATGGACTTGAATCAGGCGGGATGGGAGCTAGATAAAGCAAGCCACAGACAGATTTTATGGGTGAAAATGGCCAGCAAGACCATCATGTACCATTGGGACTACAGGTTTGGTACAGGGATGCAGTGGGGAGTCCTGCCAGTCTGAAGACAGACTGGTGTCTGGAGCTAGGAATTTCAAGTTTTGGGTTATACTGTCCATTTAGAAGATTTAAACACTCACCCAGAAGGACTGGCAAAACATCATAGACACTAAGGAGTATCTAATCCAATGTCTACCTGCTCTTGAAAGGCCAGATCCCAAACCACAGAGCTTCTCACTTTTACTTTCCACTCCTGAGACCAAGTCTGCCTGATAGAAGCCCAATGAGGAGCAAGTGGCTCATTTTCCATGAGCAAAGGCACTGCATCAGGGTCACTTTGCAAAAACAGGCACTCCTGACAGGCTTGCAGATTCACCCACTTCCCATTACTGGAATTCTCCTCCAAGGGAGTAAGAAACGGGGCGGCCTAGTAACTAGACTATAATTAGCATTTCCAAGAGGAGGCTGGCTGACTGCTTTTCATAAATACCCCAAAAGCTTTTCTTTCTAGGTCTTTCACAGCCCCAAGCCTTAGCAATTGCCATCTCTTCTGTTTGCAAGTCCTTTCCTGCCTGCCCAACACATTCCTATGCAGTCCTGAAAACACTAGCCTTTTGTTAGCTCCTCTGAGATGTCTGCCCAGCTCTGCTACTAACCCCCTTCTCTGTGCTACCCATCAATGCCATACTTAAGGCATTTACTTCATTTACTTCATCTCACCCTGTAACTGTCTGTTTGCATATCTGTTCTGTTTTACTGTCCCTGGAGTAGGGATCATTTCATATTTTTTTTTGTATCCCCAACACTTAGAATTTGGGCCAAGAAACAGTAGGCATTCAAATATTTAAGTAAGGCAGTCTACATGAAGCAAGGCAAAATTTGTGAATGGATGTAAACCTTTCTTTAAGTATTTTGTAAAGCTTTTATTACCTTTAAAAAATGCATAATGTTTCATCATATAAACTCAAACAAGGCTACCAAAACATCTGAGGGCAATCAAGAAACTAAGGCAATCACAATCCTAAATATTTTTTAAGCTTTCTGATTTCCCCACAAACAAATATCTTTATTCTATTTTTCCTGATAAAATATATGCCTGTTTTAAAATTAAAAGTACAAGTTCCCCTATAAACAATCATCACCCTCTAAAATTAAGTTGTTAATACTTTGATATATATGCATCTCTAGACTTTCATGCAATACTTAACAATTTTATGCAAACATACATGCACACAAAAAAATGCTTTTTGCTCACTACCAATATTTAGTAAATATTTTTCTATATCAATATTAATCTAACCCATCTTTATTTTTATTTTTTTTTAGATTTATTTTATTTTATTTTATTTATCCCCCTCCTTGCTGCTTGTGCTGCTGTGTCCATTTGCTGCGTGTCTTCTCTGTGTCTGCTTATCTCCCCCTTGCTGTGAGGTCTTGCCGCCATCAGCCCATGGTGCCGCGCGAGCCGGCCTGCCCTCACAAGGAGGCGCCGGGAAGCGAACCCGGGCCCTCCCATATGGTAAACGGGGGCTCTATCCACTGAGCCACACCCGCTTCCCCTAACCCATCTTTAAAGACTACCTATTAAACTGTTCACATATACTATTATTTAATTAATCCCCTTATCAATGGAAGTTGGGTTATTTCCAATTTTTCACCTAATAACACCACTGCATTCTATATGTTTAAAAGTAACAATAGTTAATATACACTTAATACATAACTGTGTACCAGGCACTTTGCATATTCTCAGTTAATCCTCCTGAAAACCCTAAGGGAAAGTATTATTGTCACCTGTTTGAAACTTAAGGCATCCAGATGTAATGTGCCCAACATCACACAGCCAACAAAAGGATGAACAAAGCCAGGGTTCAAACCCAGTCCTGTCTGACTTAAGAGCCTATAACCCAAATCACTCTCTCAAATGACCACTGCAGGTCACATAAACTGGCCACGTACTATGTGCTGGGCAGTGTGCTAAGTGCTTTCTGTACATTATTTTATTTAATTATAACAGACGTTTGCTTACGTAAGGAAATTATTTACTTAAGATAGTTTCTTAAACACAGAATCACAGATATCTCTCATGGCTATAGATGCAAAAATCCTCAACAAAATACTAGCGAACAAAATCCAGCAACATATAAATGGATTATACTCCATGATTTAGTGGGAGTTAGCCCAGGAATCCAAGGTTGGTTTAATAGCTGATACTCAATTAATACATATTAATAAAAGACAAAAACAACGTGCTCCTAAATGCAATAAAACCATTTTATAGCCAAATCTCTTTCATGCTAAAAATGCTCAACAAAGAAGAAAGAGAAGGAAACTTCCTCAACCTGATAAAAGCTATCTACAAAAAAAAAAAAAAAAAAA